>ML315048.1:0-31348 GCA_005239505.1 Nicotiana paniculata
GGTAATACAGGCACGACTGGCGGAATTCCAGTTTTATTGCCATAAAATACCAAAAAATGTAACGTGATGATTTCGAAGCGTTGGTTATGGTTCCTAAGGTCGTATTTGATGTCCCGAACAAATATCATATGATCCGGTACCGGCTCTTTACCAAGGCGTCTGGGCTGGACCATGGCAGGCGATAATACAGGCACGACTCAAGGAATTCCAATTTAATTACCATAAAATTCCAAAAAATGTAACTTGATCATTTCGAAGTGTTAGTTATGGTTCCTTGGGTCGTATTTGCTGTTCCGGAAAAACATCATGCAGTTCGCTACCGGCTCCGTACCAAGGCGTCCGACCTGGACCATGGCAGGCAATAATACATGCACGATTGGCGGAATTCCAGTTTAATCTCAACAAATTCCACAAAATTAACTTGATCATTTCAAAGCATATGTTATGGTTCCTTGGGTCGTATTTGATGTCCTGTACAAATATCATGCAATCCAGTACCGGCTCCATACCAATGCGTCCGGCCTAGACCATGGCAGGCGATAATACAGGCACGACTAGCGGAATTCTAGTTTAATTTCCAAAAAATTGCCAAAACATGTAACTTGATCATTTCGAAGCGCTGGTTATGGTTACTTGGGTTGTATTTGATGTCCCAAAAAAATATCATGCGATCCAGTACCGGCTCCGTACCAAGGCGTGTGGCCTGGACCATTGCAGGCGATAATATAGGCACCACTAGCGAAATTCCAGTTTAATTGCCATAAAATGCCAAAAATTGTAACTTGATCATTTTGAAAGGTTGGTTATGGTTCCTTGGGTCTTATTTGATGTCCCAGAGAAATAAAATGTGATCTGGTACCGGCTTCGTACCAAGGCGTCCGGCCTGAACCATGGTAGACAATAATATAGGCACGACTGGCGGAATTCCAGTTTAATATCCATAGAATGCCAAAAAATGTAACTTGATCATTTCGAAGCATTCGTTATGGTTCATTGGGTCGTATTTTCTGTCCCGGACAAATATCATACGATCCGGTACCGGCACCGTACCAAGTCGTCCGGCCTGGACCATGGCAGGCGGTAATACTAGCACGACTGGCAGAATTCCAGTTTAATTGCCACAAAATGCTAAAAAATGTAACTTGATCATTTCGAAGCGTTGGTTATGGTTCCTTGGGTCGTGTTTGATGTCCTGGAGAAATATCATACGATCGGGTACCGGCTCATTACAAAGGCGTCTGGCCTAGACCATGGCAAGCGATAATACAGGCACGACTGGCGAAATTCCAGTTTAATTGCCATAAAATGCCAAAAAATGTAACTTAATCATTTCGAAGCATTGGTTATGGTTCCTTGGGTCGTATTTGATGTCTTGGAAAAATATCATGCTATCTGGTACCGGCTCCGTACCAAGGCGTCGGGCCTGGACTATGGCAGGCGATAATACAGGCACGACTGGAGGAATTCCAATTTAATTTCCATAAAATTACAAAAAATGTGACTTGATTATTTCGAAGTGGTTGTTATGGTTCCTTGGGTCGTATTTGCTATCCCGGAAAAATATCATGTGATTCAGAACCGGCTCTGTACCAAGGCGTCCGAACTGGACTATGGCAGGCGACAATACAGGCACGACTGGCGGAATTCCATTTTAATAGCCATAGAATGCCAAAAAATGTAACTTGATCATTTCGAAGCGTTGGTTATGGTTCCTTGGGTCGTACTTGATGTCCCCGAAAAATATCATGCGACCCGGTAACGGCTCCGTTTCAAGGCATCCGATCTGGACCATGGCACGCGATAATATAAGCACGACTGGCGAAATTCCAGTTTAATTGCCATAAAATGTAGAAAAATGTAACTTGATCATATTGAAGCGTTGGTTGTTGTTACTTGGGTCATATTTGATGTCCCGTACAAATATCATGTGATCCAGTACCGGCACCGTACCAAGCCGTCCGGCCTGGACCATGGCAGGTGATAATACAGGCACGACTGGCAGAATTCCAGTTTAATTGCCACAAAATGCTAAAAAATGTAACTTGATCATTTTGAAGCGTTGGTTATGGTTCCTTGGGTCGTATTTAATGTCCCGGATAAAAATCATGCGATCGATTACCGGCTCAGTACCAAGGCGTCCGGCCTGGACCATGGCAGGCGATAATACATGCCTGATTGGCGGAATTCCAGTTTAATGTCCATCAAATGCCAAAAAATGTAACTTGATTAATTAGAAGCATTGGTTATGGTTCCTTGGGTCGTATTTGATGTCCCGGACAAGTATCATGCTATCAGGTACAGACTCCGTACCAAGGCGTCCGGCCTGGACTATGGCAGGCGATAAACAGGCACGAGTAGCGAAATTCCAGTTTCATTGTCATAAAATGCCGAAAAATGTAACTTGAGCATTTCGAAGCGTTGGTTATGGTTCCTAAGGTCGTATTTGATGTCCCGGACAAATATCATGCGATCCGGTACCGGCTCCATACCAAGGCGTCCGACCTGGACCATGGCAAGCGATATTACAGGCACGACTAGCGGAATTCCAGTTTCATTGTTATAAAATGCCAAAAAATATAACTTGATCCTTTTAAAGTGTTGGTTATGGTTCCTAAGGTCGTATTTGATGTCCCGGACAAATAACATGCGATCTGGTACCGGCTCCATACCAAGGCGTCCGATCTGGACCATGGCAAGCGATAATACAGGCAAAACTAGCGGAATTCCAGTTTCATTGTCATAAAATGCCAAAAAATATAACTTGATCATTTTGAAGCGTTGGTTATGGTTCCTAAGGTCGTATTTGATGTCCTGGACAAATATCATGTGATCCGATACCGGCTCCGTACCAAGACGTCCAGCCTGGACCATGGTAGGCGATAACACAGGCACGACAGGCGCAATTTCGGTTTAATTACTATAAAATGCTAAAAAATGTAACTTGATCATTTTGAAGCCTTGGTTATGGTTCCTTAGGTCGTATTTGCTGTCCGGGACAAATGTCATGCGATCCGGTAGTGACTCCGTACCAAGGTGTCCGGCTTGGACCATGGCAGGTGATACCACAGGCATGACTGGCAGAATTCCAATTTAATTTCCATAAAATACAAAAAAAAATAACTTGATCATTTAGAAGCATTGGTTGTTGTTCCTTGGGTCCTATTTGACGTCCCATAAAAATATCATGTGATCCGGTATCGGCTCTATACCAAGGAGTCCGGCCTGGACCATGGCAGGCGATAATACATGCACGACTAGCGGAATTCTAGTTCAATTGCCATAAAATTCAAAAACATGTAACTTTATTATTTCGAAGCACTAGTTACATTTCCCTATATCGTATTTGATGTCTCGGAAAAATATCATGTGATCCAGTACCGGCTCTCTACCAAGGCGTCCGGCCTGGACCATGGCAGGCGATAATACAGGCACGACTGGCAGAATTCCAGTTTAATTACCATAAAATGCCAAAAAATGTAACTTGATATTTTCAAAGCATTGGTTGTTGTTCCTTGGGTTGTATTTGATGTCCCGTACAAATATCATGTGATCCGATACCGGCTCCAGACCAAGGAGTCCGGCCTGGACCATGGCAGGCGATAATACAAGCGATAATACAGGCACGACTGGCGAAATTCCAGTTTAATTGCCATAAAATGCAAAAAAAATTAACTTGATTATTTCGAAGCACTGGTTATGGTTCATTGGGTCGTATTTGATGTCTCGGACAAATATCATGCGATCCAGTATCGGCTCCATACCAAGACGTCCAGCATGGACCATGGCAGGTGATAATACAGGCACGACTGGTAGAGTTTCAGTTTAATTACTATAAAATGCCAAAAAATAAAACTTGATCATTTTGAAGCATTAATTATGGTTCCTTGGGTCGTATTTGATGTGCCGGAAAAATATCATGAGATCCGGTACCGGCTCCGTACCAAGGCGTCTGGCCCGAACCATGGTAGGCAATAATACAAGCACGACTCGCGGAATTCCAGTTTAATTGCCATAAAATGCCAAAAAATGTAACTTGTTCATTTTGAAGTGTTGGTTATGTTTCCTTGGGTCGTATTTTATGTCCCGGAAAAATATCATGCTATCTGGTACCGGCTCCATACCAAGGCGTCCGGCCTGGACTATGGTAGTCGATAATACAGGCACTACTAGGGAAATTCCAGCTTCATTGTCATAAAATGCCGAAAAATGTAACTTGATCATTTCGAAGCCTTGGTTATGGTTCCTAAGGTCGTATGTGATGTCCCGGACAAATATCATGCGATCCGGTAGCGGCTCCGTACAAAGGTATCCGGCCTGGACCATGGCAGGCGAAAATACAGGCACGATTGGCGGAATTCCAATTTAATTGCCATAAAATGCCAAAAAATGTAATTTGATCATTTCGAAGCCTTAGTTATGGTTCCTTGTGTCGTATTTGCTGTCAGGACAAATATCATGCGATCCGGTATCGGCTCCGTACCAAGGTGTCCGACTTGGACCATGGCAGGCGATAATACAGGCAGGACTGGCGGAATTCCAATTTAATTTCCCTAAAATGCCAAAAAATGTAACTTGATCATTTCGAAGCATTGGTTTTTGTTCGTTGGTTCCTATATTATGTCCCGTACAAATATCATGTGATCCGTTACCAGCTTTGTACTAAGTAGTCCGGCCTAGACCATGGCAGGCGATAATACAGGCACGACTGGCGGAAATCCAGTTTAATTGCCATGAAATGACAAAAAATGTAACTTAATCATTTCAAAGCACGGGTGATGGTTCCTTGGGTCGTATTTGATGTATCGTACAAATATCATGTGATCCAGTACCGGCTCCGTACCAAGGTATCCGGCCTGGACCATGGCAGGCGATAATATAGGCACAGCTGGCAGAATTCCAATTCAATTGCCATAAAATGCCAAAAAATGTAACTTGATCATTTCGAAGCCTTGGTCATGGCTCCTTGGGTCGTATTTACTGTCCGGGACAAATATCATGCGATCCGGTACCGGCTCCATACCAAGTTCTCCGGCCTGGACCATGGCAGGCGATAATACAGGCATGACTGGCGGAATTCCAATTTAATTGCCATAAAATGCCAAAAAATGTAACTTGATCATTTCGAAGACTTGGTTATGGTTCCTTGGGTCGTATTTGCTGTCCGGGACAAATATCATGCGATCCGGTACCGGCTCCGTACCAAGGTGTCCGGCCTAGACCATGGCAGGCGATAATACAGGCATGACCGGCGTAATTCCAATTTAATTTCCATAAAATGCCAAAAAATGTATATTGATCATTTCGAAGTGTTGGTTTTTATTCCTTGGGTCTTATTTGATGTCCCGTACAAATATCATGTGATCAGGTATTGGCTTTGTACCAAGGAGTCCGGCCTGGACCATGGCAGGCGATAATACAGGCACGATTGGCGGAATTCCAGTTTTATTGCCAAAAAATGACAAAAAATGTAACTTAATCATTTCGAAGCACTTGTGATGGTTCCTTGGGTCTTATTTGATGTCTCGGACAAATATTATGCGATCCGGTACCGGCTCCGTACCAAGGTATCCGGCCTGGACCATGGCAAGCGATAATACATGCACGCCTCGCGGAATTCCAATTTAATTACCATAAAATGCGAAAAAATGTAACTTGATCATTTTGAAGCCTTGGTCATGGTTCCTTGGGTCGTATTTGCTGTCCGGGAAAAATATCATGCGATCCGGTACCGGCTCCGTACCAAGGTGTCCGGCCTGGACCATGGGAGGCGATAATAAATGCATGACTGACAGAATTCCAATTTAATTGCCATAAAATTCCAAAAAATGTAACTTTATCATTTCGAAGAGTTAGTTATTGTTCCTTGTGTCGTATTTTATGTCCCGGACAAATATCATGCGATCCGGTACCGGCTACGTATCAAGGCGTCCGGCCTGGACCATGGCAGGCGATAAAAGAGGCACGACTGGCTGAATTCCAGTTTAATTGCGATAAAATTTCAAAAAAATGTAAATTGATCATTTTGTAGTGTTGGTTATGGTTCCTTGGGTCTTATTTGATGTCCCGCACAAATATCATGCAATCCGGTACCGTCTCTGTACCAAGGCGTCCGGCCTGGACCATGGCAAGCGATAATACAAGCACGACTGGCGGAATTCCAGTTTAACTGCCATAAAATGTGATAAAATGCAATTTGATCATTCGAAGCGTTTATTATGGTTATTTGGGTCGTGTTTGATGTCCCGGAAAAATATCATGCGATCCGATACCGACTACGTACCAAGGCGTCCGGCCTGGAGCATGGGGGGCGATAATATAGGCACCACTGGTGGAATTCCAATTTAATTGCCAGAAAATAACAAAAAATGTAATTTGATCATTTCTAAGCATTGGTTATGGTTCCTTGGGTAGTATTTGATGTCCCAAAAAAATATTATGCAATCCGGTACTGTCTCCGTTCCAAGGCGGCCGGCCTGGACCATAGCAGGCGTTAATACAGGCACGACTGGAGGAATTCCAGTTTCATAGTCATAAAATGCAAAAAATGTAACTTGATCATTTCGAAGCGTTGGTTATGGTTCCTAAGGTAGTATTTGATGGCCCGGAGAAATATCATGCGTTCCGGTACCGGCTCCGTACCAAAGCGTCCGGCATGGACCATGGCAGGCGATAATACAGGCATGACTGGTGGAATTCCAAATTAATTGCCATAAAATGCCAAAAAATATAATTTAATCATTTTGAAGCCTTGATTATGGTTTCTTGGGTCGTATTTTCTGTCCGGGACAAATATCATGCGATCCAGTACCGGCTCCGTACCAAGGCGTCCGGCCTGGACCATGGCAGGCGATAATACCGGCATAACGGGCGGAATTCCAATTTACTTTCCATAAAATGCCAAAAAATGTAACTTGATCATTTTGAAGCGTTGGTTATGGTTCCTTGGGTCGTATTTGATTTCCCAGACAAATATCATGCTATCCGGTACCGGCTTCGTACCAAGGCGTCCGACCTTGACCATGGCAGGCGATAATACAGGCACGACTGGCGAAATTCCAGTTTCATTGCCAAAAAATGTAACTTGATCATTTTGAAGCATTGGTTGTTGTTCCTTGGGTCGTATTTGATGTCCCGTACATATATAATATGATCCGGTACCGGCTCCGTACAAGGCGTTAGACCTGGACCATGGCAGGCGATAATACAAGCACGACCGGCGGAATTCCAGTTTAATATCCATAAAATGCGAAAAAATATAACTTGATCATTTCGAAGTGTTGGTTATGGTTCCATGGGTCGTATTTGATGTCCCGGATAAATATCATTCCATACATTACCGGCTCCGTACCAAGGCGTCCGGCCTGGACCATGGCAGGCGTTAATACAGGCACGACTGGCGGAATTCTAGTTTCATTGTCATAANCGTCCCAGACAAATATCATGCGGTTCGTACCAGCTCCATACCGAGGCGTCCGGCCTGGACCATGGCAGGCGATAATACAAGCACGACTGGCGGAATTCCAGTTTAATTGTAATAAAATGCCAAAAAATGTAACTTGATCATTTCGAAGTGTTGGTTATGGTTCCTTGGGTCGTATTTGATGTCCCGAAAAAATATCATGTGATCGGGTATTGTGTTCGTACCAAGGCGTCTGGTCTGGACCATGGCAGGCGATAATATAGGCACGACTGGCGGAATTCCAGTTTAATATCCATAAAATGCGAAAAAATATAACTTGATCATTTCGAAGTGTTGGTTATGGTTCCATGGGTCGTATTTGATGTCCCGGATAAATATCATTCCATACATTACCGGCTCCGTACCAAGGCGTCCGGCCTGGACCATGGCAGGCGTTAATACAGGCACGACTGGCGGAATTCTAGTTTCATTGTCATAAAATGCCAAAAAATGTAACTTGATCATTTAGAAGCGTTGGTTATGGTTCCTAAGGTTGTATTGATGTCCCGGAGAAATATCATGCGTTCCGGTACCAGCTTCGTACCAAGGCGTCCGGCATGGACCATGGCAGGCGATAGTACAGGCACGACTGGCGGCATTCCATTTTAATTGCCATAAAATGCCAAAAAATGTAACTTCATCATTTCGAAGCACTGGTTATGGTTCCTTGGGTCGTATTTGATGTCTCGGACAAATATCATGCGATCTCGTACCGGCTCCGTACCATGACTTCCAACCTGGACCATGGCAGACTATAATATAGGTACGACTGGCGGAATTTCGGTTTAATTACTATAAAATGCCAAAAAATGTAACTTGATAATTTCGAAGAGTTGGTTATGGTTACTAGGGTCGTATTTCATGTCCCGGAAAAATATCATGCGATCCGGTACCGGCTCCGTACCAAGGCATCCGACCTGGACCATGGCAAGCGGAATTCCATTTTAATATCCATAAAATTCCAAAAAATGTAACTTGATCATTTTGAAGCATTTGTTATGGTTCCTTGGGTCGTATTTGATGTCCCAGATAAATATTACTCTGTCCTGTACCGGCTCCGTACCAAGGCATTCAGCCTGCACCATGGCAGGCGTTAATACATGCACGACTGGCGGAATTCAAGTTTCATTGTCATAAAATGCCAAAAAATGTAACTTGATCATTTCGAAGCATTAGTTATGGTTGCTAAGGTCGTATTTGATGTCCCAGAGAAATATCATGCGTTCTGGTACCGGCTTCGTACCAAGGCGTCTTGCATGGACCATGGCAAGCTATAATACATGCACGACTGGCGGAATTCCATTTTAATTGCCATAAAATACCAGAAAATGTAACTTGATCATTTCGAAGCGTTGGTTATGGTTCCTTGGCTCGTATTTGGTGTCCCAGAAAAATATCATGCGATCCGGTACTAGCTCCGTACCAAGGTTTCCAGCCTGAACCATGGCAGGCAATATACAGGCATGACCGGCGAAATTCCAGTTTAATTGCCACAAAATACATACAAATGTAACTTGATCATTTCGAAGCGTTGGTTGTGGTTCCTTGGGTTGTATTTGATGTCCCGAACAAATATCATGTGATCTGGTACTCGCTCCGTACCAAGGCGTCCGATTTGGACCATGGTAGGTGATAATACAGGCACGACTAGCGGAATTCCAGTTTAATTGCCATAAAATGCCAAAAAATTTAACTTGATCATTTCGAAGAGTTTTTTATGGTTCCTCGGGTCGTATTTGATGTCCCGTAAAAATATCATGTGATCCGGTACCGACTCCGTACCACGGAGTCCGGCGTGGACCATGGCAGGCGATACTATAGGCACGACTGGCGGAATTCCAGTTTAATTGCCATAAAATGCCAAAAAATGTAACTTGATCATTTCGAAGCACTATTTATGGTTCCTTGGGTCGTATTTGATGTCTCGGAAAAATATCATGTGATCCGGTACCGGCTCGGTACCAAGACGTCCAACCTCGACCATGGCAGGCGATAATACATGCACGACTGGCGGAATTCAAGTTTAATTTCCATAAAATGCCAAAAAACGTAACTTGATCATTTCGAAGCGTTGGTTATGGTTCCTTGGGTCGTATTTGATGTCCCGAACAAATATCATACTATCCGGTACCGGCTCTGTACCAAGGCATCCGGCCTAGACCATGTCAGGCGATAATATAGGCACGATTGGGGGAGTTCCAGTTTAATTGCCATAAATTCCCAAAAAATGTAACTTCATCATTCCGAAGCGTGTGTTATGGTTCCTCTGTTCGTATTTAATGTCCCGAACAAATATCATGCGATCCGGTACCGGCTCCGTACCAAGGCGTCTGGCCTGGACCATGGAAGGCGATAATAAAGGCACGACTAGCGGAATTCCAGTTTAATTGCCATAAAATGCCAAAAAATATAACTTCATCATTTCGAAGCATTGGTAGTTGTTCCTTCGGTCGTATTTGATGTCCCGCACAAATATCATGTGATCCGGTACCGGCTCCGTACCAAGGAGTCCGGCATGGACCATAGTAGGCGATAATACAAGAACGGCTGGCGGAATTCTAGTTTAATTGCCATAAAATGCAAAAAAAATGTTACTTGATCATTTCGAAGCACTGGTTATGGTTCCATGGGTCGTATTTGATTTCTCGGACAAATATCAGGCAATCCGGTATCGGCTACATACCAAGACGTCCATCCTGGACCATGGCAGGCGATAATACAGGCACGACTGGCGGAATTTTTGTTTAATTGCTATAAAATACCAAAAACTGTAACTTGATCATTTCGAAGCGTTGGTTATGGTTCCTTGGGTCGTATTTTATGTCCCAGAAAAAGTATCATGAGATCTGGTACCGGCTCCGTACCAAGGCATCTGACCTGAACCATGGTAGGCAATAATACAGGCACGACTGACAGAATTCCAGTTTAATTACCATAAAATGCCGAAAAATGTAATTTGATCTTTTCGAAGGGTGGGTTATGGTTCCTTGGGTTGTATTTGCTTTCTCGGACAAATATCATGCGATCAAGAACCGGCTCCGTACCAAGGCGTCGGACCTGGACCATGGCAGGCGATAATACAAGCACGACCGGCGGAATTCCAAATTAATATCCATAAAATGCCAAAAAATGTAACTTGATTATTTCGAAGCATTGGTTATGGTTCCTTGGGTCATATTTGGTGTCTCGGATAAATATCATTCTATCCGATACCGGCTCCGTACCAAGGCGTCCGGCCTGGACCATGGCAGGCGTTAATAAAGGCAAGACTGGCGGAATTCCAGTTTCATTGTCATAAAATTCCAAAAAATGTAACTTGATCATTTCGAAGCGTTGGTTACGGTTCCTAAGGTCATATTTGATGTTTCAGAGAAATATCATTCATTCTAGTACCGGCTCCATACCAAGGCGTCCGGCATGGACCATGGCAGGCGATAATACAGGCACGACTAGCGGAATTCCAGTTTAATTGCCATAAAATGCCGAAAAATGAAACTTGATCATTTCGAAGCATTGGTTATGGTTCCTTGGGTTGTATTTGATGTCCCAGACAAATATCATGCCATCCGGTACCGGCTTAGTACCAAGGCGTCCGACCTAGACCATGGCAGGCGATAATACAGGCACGACTGGTAAATTCCAGTTTCATTGCCAAAAAATGTAAGTTGATCACTCGAAGTGTTGGTTATGGTTCCTAAGGTCGTATTTGATGTCCTGGATAAATATCATGCGATTCGGTACCGGCTCCATAATGAGGCGTCTGGCCTGGACCATGGCAGCCGATAATACAGGCACGACTAGCGAAATTCCAGATTAATTGGCATAAAATGTCAAAAAATGTAACTTGATCATTTCGAAGCACGGGTTATGGTTCCTTAGGACGTATTTGATATCTCGGACAAATGTCATGCGATCCGATACCGGCTTCGTACCAAGACGTCCAGCCTGGACCATAGCAGGCGATAATACAAGCACAACTAGCGGAATATCGGTTTAATTACTATAAAATGCCAAAAAATGTAACTTGATCATTTTGAAGCATTGGTTATGGTTCCTTGGGTCGTATTTGATGTCCCGGAAAAAATATCATGCGATCAAGTATCGGCTTCGTACCAAGGCGTCCGGTCTTGACCATGGAAGGTGATAATATAGGCATGATTGGCGGAATTCTAGTTTAATTGCCATAAAATGCCAAAAAATGTAACTTGATCATTTTGAAGCGTTGGTTGTTGTTCCTTGGGTCGTATTTGATGTCCCGTAGAATTATAATGTGATCCGGTACCGGCTCTGTACCAAGGAGTCGGGCATGGACCATGGCAGGCGATAATACAACCACGACTAGCGAAATTCCAGTTTAATTGCCATAAAATGCCAAAAAATGTAACTTGATCATTTCAAAGAACTGGTTATGGTTCTTTGGGTCGTATTTTCTTTCCCAGACAAATATCATGCGATCCGGTACCGGCTCCGTACCAAGGCGTCCGACCTTGACCATGGCAGGCGATAATACAAGAATGACCGGCGGAATTCCAGTTTAATATCCATAAAATGCAAAAAAATGTAACTTGATCATTTCGAAGCGTTGGTTATGTTTCTTTGGGTCATATTTTATGTCCCGGATAAATATCATTCTATCCGGTACCGGCTCCGTACCAAGGCATCCGGCCTGGACCATGGCAGGCGTTATGACAGGCACGACTCGCGGAATTCCAGTTTCATTGTCATAAAATGCCAAAAAATGTAACTTGATTATTTAGAAGTGTTGGTTATGGTTCCTAAGGTCATATTTGATGTCCCGGAGAAATATCATGCCTTCCGGTACCGGCTCCGTACCAAGGCGTGCGACCTTGACCATGGTAGGCGATAATACAAGAACGACCGGCGGAATTCCATTTTAATATCCATAAAATGCTAAAAAATGTAACTTGATCATTTCGAAGCGTTGGTTATGGTTCCTTGGATCGTATTTGCGGTCACGGAAAACTATCCTGCGATCCGCTACCAGCTCCGTACCAAGGCGTCCGGCCTGGACCATTGCAGGCGATAATACATGCACGACTAGCGGAATTCCAGTTTAATTGCCATAAAATGCCAAAAATGTAACTTGATCATTTAAAAGCATTGTTTATGGTTCCTTGGGTCGTATTTGATGTCCCGGAACAATATCATGTGATCCGGTACCGGCTCCGTACCAATGCGTCCAACCTGGACCATGGCAGGCGATAATACAGGTACGGTTGGCGGAATTCTAGTTTAATTGCCATAAAACGCCAAAAAGTGTAACTTGATCATTTTAAAGCCTTGGTTATGGTTCCTTGGGTCGTATTTTCTGTCCGGAAAAATATCATGCAATCCGGAACCGTCTCCGTACGAAGGCGTCCGGCCTGGACCATGGCAGGCGATAATACCGGCACGACTGGCAGAATTCCAGTTTAATTGTCATAAAATGCCAAAAAATGTAACTTGATCATTTCGAAGCGTTGGTTATGCTTCCTTGGGTCGTATTTTCAGTCCCGGAGAAATATCATGCGATCCGATACCGGCTTCGAACAAAGTCTTATGGCCTAGACCATTGCAGGCGATAATACAGGCACGACTGGCAGATTTCCAGTTTAATTTCCATATAAGGCCAAGAAATGTAACTTGATCATTTTGAAGCGTTGGTTATGATTGCTTGGGTCGTACTTGATTTCTGAGAGAAAATTCATGCGATCCGGTACCGGTTCCGTACGACGTTATCCGGCCTGGACCATGGCAGGCGATAATACATGCACGTCTAGGGGAATTTCAGTTTAATTGCCATAAATTGCCAAAAAATATAACTTGATCATTTCGAAGCGTGTTTTATGGTTCATTGGGTCGTATTTGATGTCCCGGACAAATATCATGCTATCCGGTACTGGCTTCGTACCAAGGCGTCCGACCTGGACCATGCCAGGGGATAATACAGGCACGACTGGTGGAATTCCAGTTTAATTGCCATAAAATGATACAAAATGTAACTTGATCATTTCGAAGCGTTGGTTATGGTTCCCTGGGTCGTATTTGATGTCCAAGAAAAATATCATGCGATCCGGTACCGGCTCCATACCAAGGAGTCTAGCCTGGACCATGCCAGACGATAATATATGCACGACTAGCGGAATTCCAGTTTAATTGGCATAAAATTCCAAAAAATTTAACTTGATCATTTCGAAACGTTGGTTATGGTTCCTAAGCTCATATTTGATGTCCCGGACAAATATCATGCGATTCGGTACAGGCTCCGTACCAAGGCGTCCGACCTGGACCATGGCAGGCGATAATACATGCACGACTGGTGGAATTCCAGTTTAATTTCCATAAAATGTCAAGAAATGTAACTTGATCATTTCGAAGCGTTGGTTATGGTCCCTTGGGTCGTGTTTGATGTCCCGGAGAAATATCATGCGATCGGGTACCGGCTCAGTACCAACGCGTCCGGCCTGGACCATGGCAGGCGATAATACAGGAACAACTGGCGGAATTCCAGTTTTATTGCCATAAAATACCAAAAAATTTAACTTGATCATTTCGAATGTTGGTTATGGTTCCTAAGGTCGTATTTGATGTCCCGGACAAATGTAATGCGATCCGGTACCGGCTCCGTACTAAGGCGTCTGGCCTGGACCATGGTAGGCGATAATATAGGCACGACTCAAGGAGTTCCAATTTAATTTCCATAAAATTCCAATAAATGTAACTTGATCATTTCGAAGCGTTGGTTATGGTTCCTTGGGTCGTATTTGATGTCCCGAACAAATATCATGCGATCCGGTACTAGCTCCGTACCAAGGCGTCCGGTCTGGACCATGGCAGGCGATAATACAGGCACGACTAGCTGAATTCCAGTTTAATTGCCATAAAATGCCAAAAAATGTAAATTGATCATTTCGAAGCATTGGTTATGGTTTCTTGGGTCATATTTGATTTCCCGGACAAATATCATGCGATCCGGTAATTTCTCCATACGAAGGCGTCCGGCCTGGACCGTGGATGGGGATAGTACAGGCACGACTAGCGAAATTCCAGTTTAATTGTCATAAAATGCCCAAAAATATAACTTGATCATTTAGAAGTGTTGGTTATGGTTCCTTGAGTCGTATTTTCTGTCCCGGACAAATATCATGCGATCCGGTACCGGCTTCGTACCAAGGCGTCCGGTCTGGACCATGGCAGGCGATAATATAGGCACGACTGGCGGAATTCAAGTTTAATTGCCATAAAATTCAAAAAAATATAACTTGATCATTTCGAAGCATTGTTTATGGTTCCTTGGGTCATATTTGATGTCACGGACAAATATTATGCGATCCGGTACCGGCTACGTACCAAGGCGTCCAGCTTGGACCATGGCAAGCGATAATACATGCACGACTGGCGGAATTCCAGTTTAATTGCCATAAAATGCCAGAAAATGTAATTTGATAATTTTGAAGCATTGGTTATGGTTCCTTAGGTCGTATTTGATGTCCCGGACAAATATCATTCGATCCGATACCGGCTCCCCAATGCGTCCGACCTGGACCATGGCAGGCGATAATACAGGCATGGTTGGCAGAATTCCAGTTTAATTGCCATAAAATGCCAAAAAATATGACTTGATCATTTCGAAGCGTTGGTTATGGTTCCTAAGGTCGTATTTTATGTCTTGGACAAATATCATGCGATCCGGTACCGTCTCCATATGAAGGCGTCCGACCTGGACCATGGCAGGCGATAATACGGGCACGAATAGCGGAATACCAATTTAATTTCCCTAAAATGCCAAACAATGTAAGTTGATCATTTCGAAGCCTTGGTTATGGTTCCTTGGGTCGTGTTTGCTGTCCCGGACAAATATCATGCAATCTGGTACCGGCTCCGTACCAAGGCGTCCGTCCTGGACCATGGCAGGCGTTAATACAAGCACGACTGGCGGAATTCCAGTTTAATTTCCATAAAATGCCAAAAAATGTAGCTTGATCATTTCGAAGCGTTGGTTATGGTTCCTAAGGTCGTATTTGATGTCCCGGACAAATGTCATGCAATCCAGTACTGGCTCCATACCAAGGCGTCTGTCCTGGACCATGGCAGGCGATAATACAGGCACGAGTGGCGGAATTCCAGTTTAATTGCCATAAAATGACAAAAATATAACTTGATCATTTCGAAGTGTTGGTTATGGTTCCTTGGGTCGTATTTGATGTCCCGGACAAATATCATGCAATCCGGTACCGGCTCCGTACCAAGGCGTCCAGCCTGGACCATGGCGGGCAATATTACATGCAATACTGGTGGAATTCCAGTTTAATTTCCATAAAATGCCAAAAATGTAACTTGATCATTTTGAAGCGTTGGTTATGGTTCCTTGGGTCGTATTTGATATCCCGAACAAATATCATGTTATCCGGTAGTGGCTCCGTACCAACGCGTCCGGCCTGGACCATGGCGGGCAATATTACATGCACGACTAGCGGAATTCCAGTTTAATTGCCATAAAATGACAAAAAATGTAACTTGATCATTTCGAAGCGTCGGTTTTGGTTCCTTGGGTCGTTTTTGATTTCTCGAACAATTATCATGTGATCCGATACCGGCTCCGTACCAAGTCGTCTGGCCTGGACCATGGCGGGGAATATTACATGCACGACTGGCAGAATTCCAGTTTAATTTCTATAAAGTGCCAAAAATGTAACTTGATCATTTTGAAGCGTTTATTATGGTTCCTTGAGTCGTATTTGATGTCCCGGAATAATATTATGCTATCCAGTACCGGCTCTATACCAAGGCGCCCGACCTAGACCATGGCAGGCGATAATAGAGGCACGACTCGCGGAATTCCAATTTAATTGCCATGAAAGCCAAAAAATGTAACTTAATCATTTTGAAGCATATGTTATGGTTCCTTGGGTCGTAGTTGCTGTCCCGGACAAAAAAAATATGATCCTGTACCGGCTCCGTACCAAGGCATCCGGCCTGGACCATGACAGGCGATAATACAGGCACGACTGGCGGAATTCCAGTTTAATTGCCATAAAATGCCAAAAAATGTAACTTACTCATTTCGAAGTGTTGGTTGTGGTTCCTTGAGTCGTATTTTCTGTCCCCGGACAAATATCATGCGATCCGGTACAGGCTCTGTACCAAGGCGTCCGGTCTGGACCATGGCAGGCGATAATATAGGCACGACTAGCGGAATTCCAGTTTAATTGCCATAAAATTCAAAAAAATATAACTTGATCATTTCGAAGCATTGGCTATGGTTCCTTGGGTCATATTTGATGTCACGGACAAATATCATGCGATCCGATATCGATTACGTACCAAGGCGTCCAGCTTGGACCATGGTAAGCGATAATACATGCACGACAGACAGAATTCCAGTTTAATTGTCATAAAATGCCAGAAAATGTAACTTGATAATTTTAAAGCATTGGTTATGGTTCCTTAGGTCGTATTTGATGTCCCGGACAAATATCATGCAATCCGGTACCGGCTCCCCAATGCGTCCGTCCTGGACCATGGCAGGCGATAATACAGGCATGGTTGGCGGAATTCCAGTTTAATTGCCATAAAATGCCAAAAAATGTAACTTGATCATTTCGAAGCCTTGGTTATGGTTCCTTGGGTCGTATTTTCTGTCCCGGACAAATATCATGCAATCTGGTACTGACTCTGTACCAAGGCGTCCGGCCTGGACCATGGCAGGCGATAATACAAGCACGACTGGCGGAATTCCAGTTTAATTTCCATAAAATGCCAAAAAATGTAGCTTGATCATTTCGAAGCGTTGGTTATGGTTCCTAAGGTCGTATTTGATGTCCTGGACAAATGTCATGCAATCCAGTACCGGCTCCGTACCTAGGCGTCTGTCCTGGACCATGGCAGGCGATAATACATGCACGAGTGGCGGAATTCCAGTTTAATTGCCATAAAATGACAAAAATGTACCTTGATCATTTCAAAGCGTTGGTTATGGTTCCTTGGGTCGTATTTGATGTCGGCTCCGTACCAAGGCGTCCAGCCTGGACCATGGCGGGCAATATTACATGCACGACTGGTGGAATTCCAGTTTAATTGCCATAAAATGCCAAAAATGTAACTTGATCATTTTGAAGCGTTGGTTATGGTTCCTTGGGTCGTATTTTATATCCCAGACAAATATCATGCTATCCGGTTGTGGCTCCGTACCAAGGCGTCCGGCCTGGACCATGGCGGGCGATATTACATGCACGACTAGCGGAATTCCAGTTTAATTGCCATAAAATGAAAAAAAATGTAACTTGATCATTTCGAAGCGTTGGTTATGGTTCCTTGGGTCGTATTTGATGTCCTGAACAATTATCAAGTGATCCGATACCGGCTCCGTACCAAGTCGTCCGGCCTGGACCATGGCGGGCGATATTACATGCACGATTGGCAGAATTCCAGTTTAATTTCCATAAAGTGCCAAAAATGTAACTTGATCATTTTGAAGCGTATATTATGGTTCCTTGAGTCGTATTAGATGTCCCAGAAGAATATTATGCTATCCAGTACCGGCTCTATACCAAGGCGCCTGACCTAGACCATGGCAGGCGATAATAGAGGCACGACTCGCGGAATTCCAATTTAATTTCCATAAAAGCCAAAAAATGTAACTTAATAATTTTGAAGCGTATGTTATGGTTCCTTGGGTCGTAGTTGCTGTCCCGGACAAAAAACATACGATCCTGTACCCTCTCCGTACCAAGGCGTCCAGCCTGGACCATGGCAAGCGATGATACATGCACGACTGGCGGAATTCCAGTTTAATTGCTATAAAATGCCAGAAAGTATAACTTGATTATTTTGAAGCATTGGTTATGGTTCCTAAGGTCGTATTTAATGTCCCAGACAAATATCTTGCGATCCGGTATCGGTTCCGTACCAAGGCCTCTGGCCTGGACCATGGCAGGCGATAATACAAGCACGACTGGCGGAATTCCAGTTTAATTGCCATAAAATGANACAATTATCATGCGATCCGATACCGGCTCCATACCAAGTCGTCCGACATGGACCATGGCGGGCGATATTACATGCAAGACTGGCGGAATTCCATTTTAATTTCCATAAAATGCCACAAATGTAACTTGATCATTTTGAAGCATTTATTATGGTTCCTTGGGTCGTATTTGATGTCCCGGAAAAATATCATGCTATCCAGTACCTGCTCTATACCAAGGCGTCCGACCTAGACCATGGCAGGCGATAATAGAGGAACGACTCGCGGAATTCCAATTTAATTGCCATAAAATGCCAAAAAATGTAACTTAATCATTTCGAAGCGTATG
Source organism: Nicotiana paniculata (assembly GCA_005239505.1). Lineage (NCBI taxonomy): Eukaryota > Viridiplantae > Streptophyta > Magnoliopsida > Solanales > Solanaceae > Nicotiana > Nicotiana paniculata. The sequence goes on from ML315048.1 coordinate 18,775, forward strand.
TTATGGTTCCTTGGGTCGTATTTGCTGTCCCGTACAAAAAACATACGATCCTGTACCAGCTCCGTACCAAGGCATCCTGCCTGGACCATGACAGGCGATAATACAGGCACGACTGGCGGAATTCCAGTTTAATTGCCATAAAATACCAAAAACTGTAACTTAATCATTTCGAAGCGTATATTATGGTTCCTTGGGTCGTATTTGCTGTCCCGGACAAAAAAGATACGATCCTGTACCGGCTCCGTACCAAGGCATCCGGCCTGGACCATGACAGGCGATAATACAAGCACGACTGGCAGAATTCCAGTTTAATTGCCATAAATTTCCAAAAAAAGTACCTTGATCATTTCAAAGCATGTGTTATGGTTCCTTGGGTTGGATTTGATGTCCTGGACAAATATCATGCTATCTGATACCGGCTCCATACCAAGGCATCCGACCTGGACCATGGCAGGGGATAATACAGGCACGACTGGCAAAATTCCAGTTTAATTGCCATAAAATGCCAAAAAATGTAACTTGATCATTTTGAAGCGCGTCTTATGGTCCTTGGGTCGTATTTGATGTCCAGCACAAATATCATGCTATCCGGTACCGACTCCGCACCAAGGTGTCCGACCTGGACAGTGGCAAGGGATAATACAGGCACGACTGGCGAATTATAGTTTAATTGTCATAAAATTCCAAAAAATGTTCCTTAATCATTTCAAAGCGTTGGTTTTGGTTCCTAGGGTCGTATTTGATGTCCTGGACAAATATCATGCGATCCGGTACTGGCTCCGAACCAAGGGGTCCGGTCAGGACCATGGCAGGCGATAATACAGGCACGACTGGCATAATTCCAGTTTAATTGTCATAAAATGCCAAAAAATGTAAATTGATTATTTCGAAGCATTGGTTATGGTTCCTTGGGTCGTATTTGATGTCCCGAAAAAATATCATGCGATCCGGTACCGGCTCCATAACAAGGCGTCCGTCCTGGACCATGGATGGCGATAATATAGGCACGACTGGCGGAATACCAGTTTAATTGTCATAAGATTACAAAATATGTAACTTGATCATTTCGAAGTGTTGGTTATGGTTCCTTGGGTCGTATTTCCTGTCGCGGACAAATATCATGCGATCCAGTGCCGGCTTCGTACCAAGGCGTCCGATCTGGACCATGGCAGACGATAATATAGGCATGACAGGCGGAATTCCAGTTTAATTGCCATAAAATTCAAAAAAATATAACTTGATCATTTCGAAGCGTTGGTTATGGTTCCTTGGGTCATATTTGATGTCCCAGACAAATATCATGCGATCCGGTACCGGCTCCATAACAAGGCGTCCGGCCTGGACCATGGATGGCAATAATACAGGCACGACTGGCGGAATACCAGTTTAATTGTCATAAAATGCCAAAAAATGTAACTTGATTATTTCGAAGTGTTGGTTATGGTTTCTTGGGTCGTATTTGATGTCCCGGGCAAATATCATGCGATCCAGTGCCGGCTCCATACCAAGGCGTCCGATCTGGACCATAGCACAAGATAATATAAGCATGACTGGCGGAATGCCAGTTTAATTTCCATAAAATTCAAAAAAATATAACTTGATCATTTCGAAGCGTTGGTTATGGTTCCTTGGGTCATATTTGATGTCCCGGACAAATATCATGTGATCTGGTACCGGCTCCGTACCAAGGCGTCCAGCCTGGACCATGGTAGGCGATAATACAGGCACGGTTGGCGGAATTCCAGTTTAATTGCCATAAAATGCCAAAAAATGTAACTTGATCATTTCGAAGCATTGGTTATGGTTCCTAAGGTTTTATTTGATGTCCCGGACAATTATCATGCGATCTGGAACTGGCTCCATTCCAAGGCATCCGGCCTGGACCATGGCAGGCGATAATACAGGCACGACTGGCAGAATTCCAATTTAATTGCCATAAAATGCCAAGAAATGTAACTTGATCATTTTGAAGCATTGGTTATGGTTCTTTGGGTCGTATTTGATGTCTCGAAGAAATATCATGCGATCCGGTACCGGCTCCGTACCTAGGCGTCCGGCCTGGACCATGGCAGGCGATAATACATGCACGACTGGCGGAATTCCAGTTTAATTGCCATAAATTTCAAAAAAAAAGTAACTTGATCATTTCAAAGCGTGTGTTATGGTTCCTTGGGTCGGATTTGATGTCCTAGACAAATATCACGCTATCCGATACCGGCTCCGTACCAAGGCGTCTAGCCTGGACCATGGCAAGGGATAATATAGGCACGACTGGCAAAATTCCAGTTTAATTGCCATAAAATACCAAAAAATGTAACTTGATCATTTCAAAGCGTTGGCTGTGGTTCCTTGTGTCGTATTTGATGTCCCGGTTAAATATCATGTGATCCGGTACTGTCTCCGTACCAAGGCGTCCGGTCTGGACCATGGCAGGCGATAATACAGGCATGACTGGCAGAATTCCAGTTTAATTGACACAAAATGCCAAAAAACATAAATTGATCATTTCGAAGCATTGGTTATGGTTCTTTGGGTCATATTTGATGTCCCGGACAAATATCATGTGATTCGGTACATGCTCCATACCAAGTCGTCCGGCCTGGACCATGGATGGTGATAATACAGGCACGACTGGCGGAATTCCAGTTTAATAGCCATAAAATGACAAAAAATGTAACTTGATCATTTCGAAGCGTTGATTATGATTTCTTGGGTCGTATTTGATGTCCCGGAAGAATATCATGCTATGCGGTACCGGCTCTATACCAAGGCGTCCGACCTAGACCATGGCAGGCGATAATAGAGGCACGACTCGCGGAATTCCAATTTAATGGCCATAAAATGCCAAAAAATGTAACTTAATCATTTTGAAGGGTACGTTATGGTTCCTTGGGTCGTATTTGCTTTCCCAGACAAAAAACATACGATCCTGTAACAGCTCCATACCAAGGCATCCGGCCTGGACCATGACAGGCGATAATACAGGCACGACTGGCGAAATTCCAGTTTAATTGCCATAAAATGCCAAAAAATGTAACTTGATCATTTCAAGGCGTTGGTTATGGTTCCTTGGGTAGTATTTGCTATCCCTGACAAATATCTTGCAATCCGGCACCGGCTCCGTACCAAGGCGTCCAGCCTGGACCATGGTAGGCGCTAATACAGGCACAACTGGCAGAATTCCAGTTTAATTGCCATAAAATGCCAAAAAATGTAACTTGATCATTTCGAAACGTGTGTTATGGTTCCTTGGGTCGTATTTGATGTCCCGGACAAATATCATGCTATCCGGTACCTGCTCCGTACCAAGGCATCCTGCCTGGACAGTGGCAGGGGATAATGTAGGCACGACTGGCGGAATTCCATATTAATTGCAATAAAATGCCAAAACGTGTAACTTGATCAATTCAAAGCGTTAGTTGTGGTTCCTTTGGTTATATTTGATGTCCCGGACAAATATCATGTGATCCGGTACTGGCTCCGTACCAAGGCATCCGGTCAGGACCATAGGCGATAATACAGGCACGACTGGCGGAATTGAAGTTTAGTTGCCATAAAATGCAGAAAAATGTAAATTGATTATTTCGAAGCGTTGGTTATGGTTCCTTGGGTTGTATTTGATGTCCCAGACAAATATCATGCGATCCGGTACCGGCTCCATTCCAAGGCTTCCGGCCTGGACCATGGATGGCGATAATACAGGCACGACTGGCGGAATACCAGTTTAATTGTCATAAAATGCCAAAAAATGTAACTTGATCATTTCGAATTGTTGGTTATGATTCCTGGGGTTGTATTTTTTCTGTCCCGGACAAATATCATGCGATCCGGTACCGGCTCCGTACCAAGGCGTCCGGTCTGGACCATGGCAGACGATAATATAGGCACGATTGGCGGAATTCCAGTTTAATTGCCATAAAATTCAAAAAAATGTAACTTGATCAATTCGAAACATTGGTTATGGTTCCTTGGGTCATATTTGATGTCTCAGAAAAATATCATGCGATTCGGTACCGGCTCCGTACCAAGGTAGGCGATAATACATGCACGACTGGCGGAATTCCAATTTAATTGCCATAAAATGCCAGAAAATGTAACTTAATCATTTCAAAGAGTTGGTTATGGTTCCTAAGGTCGTATTTAATGTCCTGGAAAAATATCATGTGACCCGGTACCGGCTCCGTACCAAGGCGTCCGACCTGGACCATGGCGGGCGATATTACATGCACGACTGGCGGAATTCCAGTTTAATTGCCATAAAATTCAAAAAAATGTAACTTGATCATTTCGTAGCGTTGGTTATGGTTCCCTGGGTCGTATTTGATGTCTCGGACAAATATCATGCGATCCGGTACCGGCTCCGTACCAAGGCGTCCGGCCTGGACCATGGCAGGCGATAATATAGGCACGACTGGCGGAATACCAATTTAATTGCCCAAAAATGCCAAAAAATGTAACTTCATCATTTCCAAGCCTTGGTTATGGTTCCTTGGGTCGTATTTTCTGTCCCGGACAAATATCATGCGATCTGGTACCGGTTCCATGCCAAGGCGTCTGGCCTGAACCATGGCAGGCGAAAATATAGGCACGACTGGCAGAATTCCAGTTTAATTTCCATAAAATGCCAAAATTGTAACTTGATCATTTCAAAGTGTTGGTTATGGTTCCTTGGGTCGTATTTGATTTCCCGGACAAATATCATGTTATCCGGTACCGGCTCCGTACCAAGGCGTCCGGCCTGGACCATGGATGGCGATAATACAGGCACGACTGGCGGAGTTCCAGTTTAATTGCCATAAAATGCCAAAAAATGTAAATTGATCCTTTTGAAGTGTTGGATATGGTTCCTTGGGTCGTATTTGATTTCCCGGACAAATATCATGTTATCCGGTACCGGCTCCGTACCAAGGCGTCCGGCCTGGACCATGGCGGGTGATATTACATACACGAATGGCAGAATTCCAGTTTAATTGCCATAAAATGACAAAATATGTAACTTGATCATTTCAAAGCATTGGTTATGGTTCCTTGGGTTGTATTTGATTTCCCGGACAATTACCATGCGATCCGGTACCGGATCCGTACCAAGGCGTCCGACCTGGACCATGGCGGGCGATATTACATGCACGACTGGCGGAATTCCAGTTTAATTTCCATAAAATGCCAAAAATGTAACTTGATCATTTTGAAGTGTTGGTTATGGTTCCTTGGGTTGTATTTGATGTCACGGAATAATATCATGCGATCCGGTACCGGCTCCATACCAAGGCGTCCGGCCTGGACCATGGATGGCGATAATACAGGCACGACTGGCGGAATACCAGTTTAATTGTCATAAAATGTCAAAAAATATAAATTAATCATTTCGAAGTGTTGGTTTTGGTTCCTTGGGTCATATTTGCTGTCCCGGACAAATATCATGCGATCCAGTACCTGCTCCGTACCAAGGTGTCTGGTCTGGACCATGGCAAGTGATAATATAGGCACGACTGACAGAATTCATGTTTAATAGCCGTAAAATTCAAAAAAATGTAAGTTGATCATTTTGAAGCGTTGGTTATGGTTCCTTGGGTCATATTTAATGTCTCGGAAAAATATCATGCGATCCGGTACCGGCTCCGTACCAAGGTGTCCAGCCTGGACCATGGCAGGCGATAATACATGCACGACTGGCGCAATTCCAGTTTAATTGCCATAAAATGCCAGAAAATGTAACTTGATCATTTCGAAGCCTGAGTTATGGTTCCTTGGGTCGTATATGCAGTCCCGGACAAATATCATGTGATCTGGTACCGGTTCCATGCCAAGGCGTCTGGCCTGGACCATGGCAGGCAAAAATATAGGCACGACTGGCGGAATTCCAATTTAATTTCCATAAAAGGCCAAAAATGTAACTTGATCATTTTAAAGTGTTGGTTATGGTTCCTTGGGTCGTATTTGATGTCCCGGACAAATATCATGCGATCCGGTATCGGCTCCGTACAAAGGCGCCCGACCTGGACCATGGCAGGCAAAAATACAGGCACGACTGGCGGAATATCAATTTAATTGCCCAAAAATGCCAAAAAATGTAACTTGACCATTTCGAAGCTTTGGTTATGGTTCCTTGGTTATATTTGCTTTCCCAGACAAATATCATGCTATCCGGTACCGGCTCCGTACTAAGGCGTCCGGCCTGGACCATGGCGGGCGATATTACATGCACGATTGGCGGAATTCCAGTTTAATTCCCATAAAGTTAAAAAATTTGTAACTTGATCATTTAAAAGTGTTGGTTATGGTTCCTTGGGTCGTATTTGATGTCCCGGACAATTATCATGCGATCCGGTACCAGATCTGTACCAAGGCGTCCGGCCTGGACCATGGCGGGCGATATTACATGCACGACTGGCGGAATTCCAGTTTAATTTCCATAAAATGCCAAAAATGTAACTTGATCATTTCGAAGCATTGATTATGGTTCCTTCAGTCATATTTGATGTCCCGGAAGAATATCATGCTATCCGGTACCGGCTTTATACCAAGGCATCCGACCAAGACCATGGGAAGCGATAATATAAGCACGACTGGCGGAATTCTAGTTTAATTTCCGTAAAATTCATAAAAATGTAACTTGATCATTTTGAAGTGTTGGTTATGGTTCCTTGGGTCATATTTAATGTCACGGACAAATATCATGCGATCCAGTACCGGCTCCGTACCAAGGCGTCCAGCCTGGACCATGGCAGGCGATAATACATGCACGACTAGCAGAATTCTAGTTTAATTGCCATAAAATGCAAGAAAATGTAACTTAATCATTTCAAAGAGTTGGTTATGGTTCCTAAGGTCGTATTTGATGTCCCGGACAAATATCATGTGACACGATACCGGCTCCGTACCAAGGCGTCCAGCCTGGACCATGGCAGGCGATAATACATGCACGACTAGCAGAATTCTAGTTTAATTGCCATAAAATGCAAGAAAATGTAACTTGATCATTTCAAAGAGTTGGTTATGGTTCCTAAGGTCGTATTTGATGTCCCGGACAAATATCATGTGACCCGATACCGGCTCCGTACCAAGGCGTCCGACCTGGACCATAGCGGGCGATATTACATGCACGACTTGCAGAATTCCAGTTTAATTGCCATAAAATTCAAAAAAATGTAACTTCATCATTTCGAAGCGTTGATTATGGTTTCTTGGGTCGTATTTGATGTCCCGTAAGAATATCATGCTATCCGGTACCGTCTCTATACCAAGGCATCCGACCAAGACCATGGCAGGTGATAATAGAGGCACGACTCGTGGAATTCCGATTTAATTGCCATAAAATGCCAAAAAATGTAACTTAATCATTTCGAAGCGTATGTTATGGTTCCTTGGGTCATATTTGCTGTCCCTGACAATAAACATACGATCTTATACCGGCTCCATACCAAGGCATCCGGCCTAGACCATGACAGGCGATAATACAGGCACGTATGGCAGAATTCCAGTTTAATTGCCATAAAATGCCAAAAAATGTAACTTAATCATTTCGAAGCGTATGTTATGGTTCCTTGGGTCATATTTGCTGTCCCTGACAATAAACATACGATCTTATACCGGCTCCGTACCAAGGCATCCGGCCTAGACCATGACAGGCGATAATACAGGCACGAATGGCAGAATTCCAGTTTAATTGCCATAAAATGCCAACAAATGTAACTTGATCATTTTAAAGCCTTGGTTATGGTTCCTTAGGTAGTATTTTCTGTCCCTGACAAATATCTTGCAATCTACCGGCTCCGTACCAAGGCGTCCAGCCTGGACCATGGTAGGCGCTAATACAGGCACGACTGGCAGAATTCCAGTTTAATTGCCATAAAATGCCAAAAAATGTAACTTGATCATTTCGAAGCGTGTGTTATGGTTCCTTGGGTCGTATTTGATGTCCCGGACAAATATCATTCTATCCGGTACCGGCTCCGTACCAAGGCGTCCGGCCTGGACCATGGCAGGGATAATACAGGCACGACTGGGGGAATTCCAGTTTAATTGCCATAAAATGCCAAAAAATGTAACTTGATCATTTCAGCGCGTTGGTTGTGGTTCCTTGGGTCGTATTTGATGTCCCAGACAAATATCATGCGATCCGGTACTGGCTTCGTACCAAGGCGTCCCGTCAGGACCATGGCAGGCGATAATACAGGCACGACTGGCGGAATTCCAGTTTAATTGCCATAAAATGCCAAAAAATGTAACTTGATCATTTCAGCGCGTTGGTTGTGGTTCCTTGGGTCGTATTTGATGTCCCAGACAAATATCATGCGATCCGGTACTGGCTTCGTACCAAGGCGTCCCGTCAGGACCATGGCAGGCGATAATACAGGCACGACTGGCGGAATTCCAGTTTAATTGCCATAAAATGCCAAAAAATGTAACTTGATCATTTCAGCGCGTTGGTTGTGGTTCCTTGGGTCGTATTTGATGTCCCAGACAAATATCATGCGATCCGGTACTGGCTTCGTACCAAGGCGTCCCGTCAGGACCATGGCAGGCGATAATACAGGCACGACTGGCGGAATTCCAGTTTAATTGCCATAAAATGCCAAAAAATGTAAATTGATTATTTCGAAGCGTTGGTTATGGTTCCTTGGGTCGTATTTGATGTCCCGGACAAATATCATGCGATTCGGTACCGGCTCCATACCAAGACGTCCGGCCTGGATCGTGGATGGCGATAATACAGGCACGACTGACGGAATACTAGTATAATTGTCATAAATGCCAAAAAATGTAACTTGACAATTTTGAAGTGTTGTTTATGGTTCCTTGGGTCGTATTTGTTGTCCCGGACAAATATCATGCGATCCGGTACCGGCTCCATACCAATGCGTCCGGTCTGGACCATGGCAGGCGATAATATAGGCACGACTGGCGAAATTCCCGTTTAATTGCCATAAAATGCCAGAAAATATAAGTTGATCATTTTGAAGCGTTGGTTATGGTTCCTAAGGTCGTATTTAATGTCCCATACAAATATCTTGCAATCCGGTATCGGTTCCGTACGAATGCGTCTAGCCTGGACCATGGCAGGCGATAATACAGGTACGGTTGGCGGAATTCCAATTTAATTTCCATAAAATGCCAAAAATGTAACTTGATCATTTCGAAGCATTGGTTATGGTTCCTAAGGTCGTATTTGATGTCTCGGACAATTATCATGCGATCCGGTACTAGCTGATAATTATCATGCGCCGGCCTGGACCATGGCGGGCGATATTACATGCACGATTGGTGGAATTCCAGTTTAATTTCCATAAAATGCCAAAAATATAACTTGATCATTTCGAAGCGTTGATTATGGTTCCTTGGGTCGTATTTGAATTCCCGGAAGAATATCATGCTATCCGGTACCGGCTCTATACCAAGGCATCCGACCTAGACCATGGCAGGCGATAATACAGGCATGACTCAAGGAATTCCAATTTAATTGCCATAAAATGCCAAAAAACGAAACTTGATCATTTCGAAGCGTTAGTTATCGTTCCTTGGGTCATATTTGTTGTTCCGGATAAATATCATGCGATCCTCTACCAGCTCCGTACCAAGGCGTCCCGTCAGGACCATGACAGGCGATAATACAGGCACGACTGGCGGAATTCCAGTTTAGTTGCCATAAAATGCCACAAAATGTAAATTGATTATTTTTTAGCGTTGGTTATGGTTCCTTGGGTCGTATTTGATGTCCCGGACAAATATCATGCGATCCGGTACCGGCTCTTTACCAAGGCAGACGATAATACATGCACGACTGTCGGAATTCCAGTTTTATTGCCATAAAATGCCAGAAAATGTAACTTGATCATTCGAAGTGTTGGTTATGGTTCCTTGGGTCGTATTTTTGCTATCCTGGACAAATATCATGCGATCCGGTACCGGCTCTTTACCAAGGCGTCCGGTCTGGACCATGGCAGACGATAATATAGGCACGACTGGCGGAATTCCAGTTTAACTGCCATAAAATTTAACAAAATGTAATTTGATCATTTCGAAGCATTGGTTATGGTTCCTTGGGTCATATTTGATGTCCCGGACAAATATCATGCGATCCGGTACCAGCTCTGTACCAAGGCAGACGATAATACATGCACGACTGTCGGAATTCCAGTTTTATTGCCATAAAATGCCAGAAAATGTAACTTGATCATTTCGAAGAGTTGGTTATGGTTCCTAAGGTCACATTTAATGTCCCAGAAAAATATCATGCGATCCGGTACCGATTCCGTACCAATGCATCCGGCCTGGACCATGGCAGGCGATACTACAAGCACGGTTGGCGGAATTCTAGTTTAATTTCCATAAAATGCCAAATAATTTAACTTGATCATTTCGAAGCATTGGTTATGGTTCCTAAGGTCGTATTTTATGTCTCGGACAAATATCATGTGATCCGGTACTTGCTCCATACCAAGGCGTCCGACCTGGACCATGGCAGTCGATAATACATGCACGACTGGCGGAATACCGATTTAATTGCCCAAAAATGCCAAAAAATGTAACTTGATCATTTCGAAGCCATGGTTATGGTTCCTTGGGTCGTATTTGCTGTTCCGGACAAATATCATGTGATCTGGCACCGGTTCCGTGCCAAGGCGTTCGGCCTGGACCATGGCAGGCGATAATATAGGCACGACTGGCGGAATTCCAGTTTAATTTCCATAAAATACCAAAAATGTAACTTGATCATTACGAAGTGTTGGTTATGGTTCCTTGGGTCTTATTTTCTGTCCCCCGAAAAATATCATGCGATCCGGTATCGGCTCCATACCAAGGCGTCCGGTCAGGACCATGGCATGCGATAATAAAGGCACGACTAGCGGAATTCTAGTTTAATTTCCATAAAATGCCAAAAAATGTAATTTGATCATTTCGAAGAGTTGGTTATGGTTCCTAAGGTTGTATTTGATGTCCCGGACAAATATCATGCGATCCGATAACGGCTCTGTACCAAGGCGTTCTGCCTGGACCATGGCAGGCGATAATACAAGCACGACTCAAGGAATTCCAATTTAATTGCCATAAAATGTAACTTGATCATTTCGAAGTGTTAGTTATGGTTCCTTGGGTCGTATTTTCTGTCCCAGAAAAACATCATGCGACCCTCTACCGGCTTCGTACCAAGGCGTCCGGCCTGGACCATGGCAGGCGATAATACAGGCACGACTGGCTGAATTCCAGTTTAATTGCCATAAAATTCAAAAAATGTAACTTGATCATTTCGAAGCGTTGGTTATGGTTCCTTGGGTCGTATTTGATGTCTCGGAAAAATATTATGAGATCCGGTACCGGCTCCGTACCAAGGCGTCCGACCTGGACCATGGCAGGCGATAATGTAGGCACGACTAGCGGAATACCAATTTAATTGCCCAAAAATACCAAAAAATGTAACTTGATCATTTCCAAGCCTTGGTTATGGTTCCTTGGGTCGTATTTGTTGTCCCGGACAAATATCATGCGATCTGGTACCGGTTCCATGCCAAGGCGTCCGGCCTGGACCATGGCAGGCGAAATATAGGCACGACTGGCGGAATTCCAGTTTAATTTCAATAAAATGCCAAAAATTTAACTTGATCATTTCAAAGTGTTGGTTATGGTTCCTTGGGTCGTATTTGATGTCCCAGACAAATATCATGCGATCCGGTACTGGCATCGTACCAAGGCGTCCCGTCAGGACCATGTCAGGCGATAATACAGGCACGACTGGCGGAGTTCCAGTTTAATTGCCATAAAATTCCAAAAAATGTAAATTGATCATTCTGAAGCGTTGGTTATGGTTCCTTGGGTCATATTTGATGTCCCGAACAAATATCATGCTATCCGGTACCGGCTCCGTACCAAGGTGTCCGACCTGGACCATGGCGGGCGATATTACATGCACGAATGGCGGAATTTCAGTTTAATTGCCATAAAATGACAAAATATGTAACTTGATCATTTCAAAGCATTGGTTATGGTTCCTAGGGTCGTATTTGATTTCCCGGACAATTATCATGCGATCCGGTACCGGATCCGTACCAAGGCGTCCGGCCTGGACCATGGCGGGCGATATTACATGCACGACTGGCGTAATTCCAGTTTAATTTCCATAAAATGCAAATAATGTAATTTGATCATTTTGAAGCGTTGGTTATGGTTCCTTGGGTCGTATTTGATGTCCCGGAAAAATAACATGCGATCCGGTACCGGCTCCATACCAAGGCGTCTGGCCTGGACCATGGATCGCGATAATACAGGCACGACTGGCGGAATACCAGTTGAATTGTCATAAAATGCCAAAAAATTTAAATTTATCATTTCAAAGTGTTGGTTGTGGTTCCTTGGATCATATTTTCTGTCCCGGATAATTATCATGCGATCCGGTACTGGCTCCATATCAAGGCGTCTGGTCTGGACCATGGCAAGCGATAATATAGGAACGACTGGCGGAATTCCAGTTTAATTGCCATAAAAGGCAGAGAAATGTAACTTGATCATTTGGAACCGTTGGTTATGGGTACTTGGGTCGTATTTGATGTCCCGGAGAAATATCATGCGATCCGGTGCC
>ML315049.1:0-35834 GCA_005239505.1 Nicotiana paniculata
CCCCACCCCACCAACAACCCCTCACCCACACACCTCCACACTCCCATCCTAAATAAAATATTATTAATAGTACTTTCTTTTCATGATATAGATAGATTATTTTTTGTTATTTCAACAAATGAGTATTTTGTCTTCATGGTATAACTTTTCTTTTTCATTTTAACGAAAACAGTACTTTCTTTTCATGATAGAAAAAAAGTATTTTCTTTCATTTCAACAAATGATGTAGCAAAGAGTATTTTATTTCATTTTAACAAAATGGGTATTTTTTTTTCATGATGTAGAAAAATATTTTCTTTCAGTTAAAAAAAATGAGTATTTTCTTTTCATGATGTAGAAAAACTATTTTTTTTTTTCATTTCAACAAATAAATTTTTTTTTTATGATGTAGAAAAAGTATTTTCTTCTATTTTAATAAAATGAGTACTTTATTTTATTGACTTCGAACTAAAATGTTTTAGGCCATAATTCCAATTTCTTTAGCAATGACTTCGAAATTCTCTCCTCCCATTAATAATTACTACGATCACTCTCTCTATTCCACCTTGTGTTTTTTATACGGTATCTAATATATACTTTGGGGCTCGATTATTCATATTCACTCTTGAAAAGTGTTAATTTGGAGGTACAACGCTTCTTATTAAAGACGATTCCATACTCCGGATTCAAACTAAGTGGCGGAGCCATATGTACTTCACAAAAAGTTATATTGTATAACTAGGTCAAAAATTAATTTTTTATGTATATATGCTATATATTGACTCCTACCACAATCTTTGGTTCACCTTGTGATATGTTATCTCATTTCTCATCATTTTTTCAGCCTCAGTGTGATGTTTGGCTATCTTACAAGTACTTGTACGTAACGATCCGATCGGTCGTTTTGAGTATTTACACTCCGCTAGGTGGTTTGAGAGCATGAGTGCTGTGCCCCCCTCTTTCCTCCCCTTTCGGATCGGGCAGGGTATTCGACATTATTGGGACAACTTGTTTCCTTTTGGGAAAGGGATAAGGAATTGAAGAGTCGCCACCTAACGAGTTAAGGTGCATTAGGGAACCTACTAAAGGTTATTTACAAACACAAATTAGATAACCAGAGATAGGGTAAGGGCTTGAAATTACTTCAAGGGGAAGGTGTTAGGCCCCCCTCAAAGTCCACAGGTGTGGTCCCCGACCTAAACAAACTTTGTGAACAGATAGCATCTAAGCAATAAACTCATAGGTAAATATATGAAGGTTTTGAAAAGATTTGCAGTCCAAGCACACGTATGTAAGGGAGGGGGGTGGGAGGGGGTCCTAGGTTATTTATCCTATAGGATCACATCAATACAATGCCTGGTAATCACTCCTCAGAAGAGGGGCTACACGTGGCATTAGCGCACCGGATATCATATCCATGTCTACCCTTCCCACCCCTTAGTGGTTATTAAGCGAGTTTATTTAACGACCTCTCGTGTTGTTACCCGTCCCTTCTTAATGGTCCTGGAGGAGATTAGGACCTCTACCTATAGGTAGTTCTAGACAGACCTTTAAGGTTTAAAAGGAGAAAATACTAGGCGACATGCAAGAACAAATATGACCTTAGCAGATAAAAAAAGGGAAAGAAATAATTAAGAGGCTCATGTTTACCTCCACAAATATTGCATGTAAACAACACGTCTCAAACACAAATAAGGGCAGTATTGTTAAGCAGGATCCTAAAACATGATGTCTAAGTGAATATCAAAACACAGAAGATATGCAGTTTCAATTTTATAAACCCATAAGAAGGACCTAATCAGTTTGCCTACTGATTTTAAAACCTGTGTCTTTAAACAGTAAACACAACCAAGCAGTGTTCCAGCTTTTAAAGAGATTGATTACCTAAGGATTGCCTAGGCGTGAGATTGTACATAATAATTACTAGAATTGTTAAAAACAGTTCAGAAGTTATTTTTTCTAAAAGCATGTTGTTCTAGCTGATACGATTATGCAGAGATTGTTACTAGTTTTATTAGGGGCAAGACAATTAGATGTGACATTGTTTCTATCTTTTTCGTGAGTCAATAGTTAAACTAGGCGTGGTTAAGCAGATGTAAACGAAATCCTAAAGCAGGATATCTAATATGCACATATAAATGCAAGATGGTTAAGACATAATTTCTGGATACACAGAATTCTTAAAGGGCATGATTTCTAAAATGCACAAAGAGTTACAGGGTGATGGAGACATGATTTTGAATGCATAGGAGTAACAGCTTTTTCTTTACAAATAAAGAAGACAAGTTAGAAGTGTTTCATGAAATTAAAGAAAAGAAAAGAGGTATTTATATTTGAAGACAACAGTCAAACATGGGAAAAAACAATGATGACAAAGTCATAACTGAAGGTGTCACTTCGTGACTGATGCAACCGCAAAAAGCTCTAAAAGGCGCCGAGTAACTGCAGAACCAATCCAGAGGGAACACGTGGCTTGAGCATTAGATGGACGTGACAAGCGAAGCCTATGTTCAGAGAAGGATACAATCTTTCGAGGTGAAACGGCGGTAAAATATCCCCACCATAAATGCATATCCACTTACCAAATATTAATCGATAAATAAATGGTAAGTGGGGGGACTATCTGTATTGGTAAAAAAAGAGTTTCACACGTATGATAATTCTTGATGTCTTGGCTGGCTACGTGGACCAAGGATAACATGACAGTTAGACATGTTTCTATAAAGAGGTGCGAAGCAAAGAGACACAACTCAAATCAGCTACGAGAAACTCAACCTGATTGAGACAAGGAAGAGACACGGTCAGAATGAATCTGGACAAAGCTACGGGCAGATTTAGAGACCCTAAATTAATAACTCAAACGTTACACAACCTTCATGCAACAATTACAGTCATTCTATGTAACGTCCCATTAATGTAATAATTAGTCATTAATGAGCGATCATTGTAAGAGGTAGACTTTGTATTAAGAAATTTCCTATATAAGGGAATAAAATATAACTTGTAAGGGCATCTGAACTACGAATACAATACATTTTAATTATTTGTGCATCATATTATTGTCTATTTACTTACTACTTTCTATTTATTATTATTTCCTGGATTATCAAAAACCCGTGTTCATCCTAAAAATAGCTTTGGTCAAAGGATCTAATTCTTTGGTTAAACAAATTGATTCCGTTACCGGGAAGTCTGATAATCTTTGTTTTCTTGTCAAGCGATATCCTCTGAACTATGTCGAACTCCAACGACAACAACTAGTAGAGAAATGGAACCCCGGTTCCATTACCTTTAGGAACCCCACGTGGTTCAAGGGAAAAATCCCCAGAAAGATCCAATAACAACAACGATAATAATGATCAAACGGTAGAACAAGATCGGGTAAAGCAAATGATTGCAGAGTATGTGGGCCAAGTTTTGCAAGAATTTGCAAGAGGATTACCAGCGGCATCACCTGCATCACTGACACCACCTCCAATAACACTATCACCGTGAAAAATCCTCAGTCTGGGCTGGTAACTCAGTAAGGGATGACGCTCCTAACGAATCTCTCGAAGCGAGACCAGGTATGACTAATAACTCTGAATTACAAAATTTACTACTAACCTTGCAGAAACAGGTGAAGGAACAAAATGATCGAATCGATCAAATTCCTGGAGTACCACCTGTTATCAAAGGCATTGATGTTGATAGATATTCTCAACAACCTTGGAAACCAAGCGCAACACCCTTGCCTATACCCAAGAATTTTAAAATGCCTGACATTCCTAAGTATGATAGAACAACTGACACACGCGACCACGTGATTGCTTTTACCACCGGAGTAAAGGGCAACGATTTAAAAAAACAAGAGATTGAATCATTCCTTCTCAAAAAATTCGGAGAAACGCTTACCAAAGGAGCCCTAACCTGGTATTCTCTTCTCCCTGAAAATTCTATTGATTCTTTTGCTGAGCTTGCAGATTCTTTCATAAAAGCACACTCCGGTGTGCAAAGAGTCGAGAAAAGAATGGAGGACATATTTAAAATAAAGCGAGGAGACACGAAACTACTTCCTGAATTTGTAGACAGGTTCCAACGAGAAAGAATGCAACTACCAAGGGTGCCTGATAATTGGGCAGCCATGGAATTTGCAAGTAATCTAAATGTCAAAAGCTCAAAAGCCACGAGAAGACTCAGATAAATCTTGGGAGAATTCCCAGCTACAATGTTGAACGATGTTTATAACAGGTGCAGTACTAAACTTCGAATAGAAGAAGATACCATTGCTCGTTCGAAAGATGAAGATCATACCAGATCCAGACGTTCCGAATCAGATAGGAGATTAGGTAAAAACAAGTACGATCCTTACTTGGGACCATCGGGACGTGAAACTCGTCCTAGGTTCGAAAATACCAGGTCAGATTATAGACCACCAAGCAGAAATGCGGGCTCGTCCTCATCTAGATCCAGAAAGGATCGAGATGAAAGACCTAGAGGTAATGCACGAATTGGGGATCACACCTTAATGTAAGTACCCCTGAACTTGTTTCAATATTAAGAAATATGGGTGATTATGTTCGATGGCCCAAAGAAATGCGGTCAAACCCAACTAAAAAGAATCCAAGTTTCTGGTGTGAATTCCATAATGATCATGGACATAAGCTGCAGATTGTAGGTTTTTACAAGGTGAGATAGAACAATTATTGAAACATGGCTATTTAACAGAATTGTTTAGTGATAAAGGTAAACAGGCATACATGAAGAAGAGCAGGAACCCCAGATGCCTCCATCTCCAAAAACAACCGTCAACGTGATACATGGAGGAGAGGAAGTAAACAGAATATTTTGCAAATTAGCCTCGAAGGTCACAATTACACAAGGAAAGCGGGTTCGAGAAAATCCAGACGTAGATGATATAACCTTTAATGATGCAGATTTCGGCGGACTAATGCTCCCCACAATGATGCTCTGGTCATATCCTTACTCATTCATGACACTAACATTAAAAGAGTGTTGATTGATCCAGGTAGTTCATTCAACATTATCTTGCTAAGAGTCATGGAAGAAATGCTCTTGGGAAATCAGGTGATCCCAAAGGCACGAGCCATATCAGGGTTTGACAACTCTATAGTGATAACCAAAAGAGAAATCAAACTTAGAAGTTATGCCGAGGGAGTAATTAAAAACACAAAATTTCAAGTCGTTGATACTGACATGGCTTATAACGTAATCATGGGAAGGTCCTGGATCCACGACATGATAGCAGTACCATCTACCTTGCATCAGGTAATAAAATTCCCTTCGAAATGGAGAATCAGACAGATTAGAGGAGATCAACAAATCTCTAGAAATATAAATTCTGTGGTGAATTATAACAAAAAAGTAGAGACGGATGAATCGGAAGATATGGAAATCTCCCAGGAAGATGTTACCGACCAAACAGGTACGAAAGAAATTCCAGACCGGACGTCATTCATGAAACGGATGAACATGAGCACATCAAAACAACTAAGGAAGAGCTCGAAGATGTTCCATTGTTTGAACAAAAACCTGAAAAGAAATTGTATGTAGGCACGAGGCTAAGCCCCGGTCGAAGAGGTAAATTAATTGATTATTTAAAGGCTAACACATATTGCTTTGTGTGGTCTCACTCAGATATGACAGGTGTCCCACCAGAAGTGATGACTCATAAACTAAATGAAGATCCATCCTTCGTACCTGTTAAGCGGAAGAAAAGAAAGCAAGGACCATTCAAGAACCAGGTGATTGACGAAGAGGTACAGAAACTCTTGAAATTGGTTCGATACGAGAGATAACGTACCCTAACTAGCTAGCTAACACCGTGGTAGTACCTCAAAATAATGGCAAATGGAGAGTATGCATAGATTCTACCGACTTAAATAAAGTATTCCCCAAATATTCATTCCCATTACCACATATAGATCAAATGAATGATGCGACTGCAGGTTATAATCAGATTAGAATGGATCCCTCAAACGAGGAAAAAACCTCATTTATTACAAACAGGGGGACTTATTGTTATAAAGTCATGCCTTTTAGCTTAAAAAACGCTGGAGCCACCTATCAAAGGCTAGTAACCAAGATGTTCTAGGAACATCTGGGAAAAACGATTGAAGTTTACATCGATGACATGCTGGTAAAATCAACACGGGTGGAAGACCATTTACAACACCTCTTTATTACCTTTGACATTTTACACAGGTATAATATGAAGGTGAATCCAGAAAAATGCGCTTTTGGCATAGAATCAGGTAAATTCTTGGGTTTTCTTGTATCAAACAGGGGAATAGAGGTAAATCCTGATCAAATTAAAACTATAGAAGAAATACCTGATGTGCTTATAAACAAAAAAGATGTTCAAAGACTAACAGGAAGAATTGCAGCCTTAGGAAGATTTATTTCCAAATCTTCTGAGAAAATTTTTAAATTCTTTGGAGTCAAAAAGAAAAATCGGTTCGAATGGACTGAAGAATGTCGACAGGCTTTCAAAGACCTACAGGATTATCTATCAAAACCTCCATTGCTGTCAAAGCCAAAGGAGGGGGAGAGGCTGTAAGTCTACCTTACCGTCTCGGAAATTCCTGTAAATGCAGTATTGGTAAGGGAGGATAAAGGTAGACAATCTCCTATTTATTATGTAAGCAAGACACTACTAGATGCTGAAACTAGATATCCACATCTAGAAAATTTAGCCTTAGCTCTAATCATGATATCTAGAAAATTAAGGCCATACTTCCAGTGTCATCCAACCACAGTTGTGACCTCGTATCCATTAAGAAACATACTGCATAAACAAGAACTATTAGGAAGATTAGCCAAGTGGGCCATAGAATTAAGTGAGCATGAAATAATATATCAGCCTAGAACTGCAATCAAGTCTCAGATCTTAGCTGATTTTGTCGCTGACTTTAGAAATAGCATTGTCCCTGAAGTGGAAAAAGAGTTACAACTCTTTAACGGTGCTAATCCGAGTCTATGGACCCTATTTACCGATGGTTCTTCCAATATAAAAGGTGTCGGCTTAGGCATATTCTTAATATCACCCACGGGTGAAAAGACACGACATGCTATCAAATGTTATCCTATAACTAACAATGAAGCAGAGTACGAAGCTGTCATTGCAGGACTAGAACTCGCACGAGAACTTTCAATCGAGCAAATCATAATCAAAAGCGACTCCTAACTGGTAGTAAATCAGATGTAGGGACTTACATCGCTTGAGAGACTCGGATGCAACAATATCTCGAAAAGGCACGAGAGCTCGTGAGACAATTAAAAACATGGAATGTAATACAAATACCTAGAGAGGAAAATACAGAAGAAGATGCATTAGCTAACCTTGCAGTAGTCACGGAAGTAACAAACAAAGACAATGCAATTGTCGTTCATTTATTCCTTCAGCGATCGACCAGGATAGAAATGAGGTAACTTTCAACAATTTAACTAGGGATTGGAGAAACGAAATCTTAAATTTTTTTCAGAATGGAACCATACCTGAAGACAAGAAAACAGCTCAAGCACTTCGCCACAAAGTTGCACGGTACTGCCGCATTCGCAATAATATCGCAAGATGTTCGGAGGCCCCATAGAAAAATGCCTCAGACCTAACCAAACGGAGTTCGTGATGAAAGAAGTCCACGAAGGACACTGTGGAAATCACTCAGGGGCGAGATCCTTGGTAAAACCCCTAATCAGAGCTGGGTACTATTGGCCTAAGATGGAAGAAGAGGCCAAGAAATTCATATCCAAATGCGACAGATGCCAAAGGTGTGCCAATAACATGCATCGACCAGCGGAATTATTGCATCCAATAATATCCTCATGGACCTTCATGAAATGGGGTATGGACATAGCGGGACCTCTTCCCACAACTAAAGGACATGTATGATTTTTGCTCGTGCTAACCGACTATTTTACAAAATGGGTAGAGGCAAAAACGTTCAAACAGGTGCGAGAAAAGGAAGTTAAAAGCTTCTTATGGCGAAACATAATATGCCGCTTTGGGATACCAAAGGAGATCGTGTATGATAATGGCCCACAATTCATAGGCTCGCAAATCACAGAATTCTTCGAAAGCTAGAAAATCAAACGGATGACTTCAACGCCATACCACCCTGTGGCTAATGGTCAAGTTGAGTAACCGAATAAAGTCATCATCAACAATCTAAAGAAGCGGCTAGATAAAGCCAAAGCAAACTGTCCTGATGAGTTACCAGCGGTACTATGGGCATACAGAACAACTTCAAAAATAGCCACGGGAGAAACTCCATTTGCACTTGTCTATGGCCAGAAGCCTTAATACTTGTGGAGATTGGCGAACCAAGCTTAAGGTTTACAACAGCCACGGAGGAAGCAAACAACAAAAAATTGAGGACCAATCTGGACCTGCTCGAACCACGGAGAGAAGCAGCACTAATACGAATGGCAGCTCAAAAACAAATCATAGAGCGTTATTACAACCGTAAAGCTCATCTCAGGTACTTCAAAATTGGGGACTTCATCCTCAAAAAAGTCTTTCAATCAATGAAAGAAGCAGGGACAGGAAAGCTAAGTCCAAACTGGGAAGGACCCTACAAAGTCCAAGGCATAGCTGGGAAGGGCGCCTACGAGCTGGAAGGTATGGACGACAGAATCCTACCAACAAGTTGGAATTCCATCCACTTGAAGAAGTACTACTTCTAAGGGAAAAAAGTTGATACCCCCGGTCAGGTATCACATGTTCGATTTTATTTTAAACATTTAAAATTTTACTAACCCTTTTAGATTATAGGCATAAAGCTAACCCATCACCAGATGATGATATTAGACCTGCAAAGACGCGAGGAAGTAACTGAATTCTCGGTCTAGGGTTACACTTTCTGATGGACGTTTAAAGGGTTAAGCGGTCATCATCTAAAAACTATATACCTTCGAGTCCCGCATGTTTTTCCTTTTCAGGAAAAGGACCACAAGGAAGAAATAGTCAAGTGCTTGAGATTTCATTCTTCAAAGCTCAAACACTTGGGGGACTATATAGTATGGAAGGCTAAGACGAAGAAAAGAAGACTATCAAAAAGTCAAAACTCGAGCCTAAAGATCCATCTACCCAACAAGTCAAGTGATACGAGCAGAATCGAAAGAGCCGAAGACTCAAATACAAAGCTGAAGACTCAAATACAAAGCTTGATCCAAAAAACCTTCGAACATGTTCAGGTTGAAAGGCAAAATATCAGCAACGAGGAAGAAATGCACATATTTGTTAAAAGAAAACAGTTGCAACATGAGTTTTAGACGATAATCGAACACATGTAAAATGTTGTGGAAGTTCAAACAAAAAACTTTCCTCAGAAACATTCTTAAACATGTGAAACATTCCTATCAATCTATTGCATTATTACACCATTATAAAGTTGAGACGTCTTCTTCATTAGATGTCAATAAAAAGGGGGCCTCTTTCATAAATTTTGCCTACTACAAAAAGGCACACATTTTATATGATACCGTGCCTATTACGAAAAGTTACGAGTAATCTAAAGCATTCTATATGCAAAACTCATAGGTAAAACTAAAACCTCAAGAAATAAAGCATGCAAAAGACTTAAAGAATAGAACAGAGACTCAGTAACAAAATTCATATTTTGCATTGATATGATAAAACGACTAAGTATTAAATTTATACTTAGCCGTATATATTGTATTTACATTAAGGTTCCCCTAAGTTATCAGTTGGGGACTTTAAAAGATCCAAACTTACCCCCGATTGATCTGGGGGTAACAACCAATCAAATAAAAAAAAAGGGAACCAACATCTTAATTGTCTTTAGAAGGGGGATCAACCTCTTTGCTGGCAGAGGAAGCAGGAGCAGTTGGAGACGAGGAGACTTGAGCAGCAAGAGCCTCACCTTCGGGTGAAGCGAGATTCTGACCTTGTTGAGCTTTCTCCATGGATTCTTTGATTTTATCCATTTCAGCGTTAATGTCGAAACCCTCTTGACTCATTTCCGTCAATGTGTCAAGGCGAGAATTCATATACGCCCAACTGACATCGACAGTTGCCACCTCCTCAAGAGCTTGGTTATCATTATCCCCTATCATAATCTCTGCTCTCATCCCGTCCCTCTCAGCCTCAATAGCATCTTTGGTGACCCTTAAAGGTGCAACAGACCTCTCCAAGAATTGAATTTTGTCCAAGGCATTGCGAAGATCCTCTTGAGTCAGGTCCAGAGACTACACAAGCTCGCCTGAATACTCTTCTTTCTGCTCCTGCAAGGCTTTTAAACTCTTAGCTTCTTCTGAGGCACGGGACAACTGCTCAGCAAATGAAGACTCAAGAATGCTCTTTTCTTTGTCCGCCTGCTTAGAAGAAGCCTTCTCCACTGCCAACTCCGCTGCCATGACTCTCATATGCCGCTTCAAGGTACATTTTTCTTCATCTAAGGCCTCCATGTCGAGTCTTAAGCATTCATATTTCCCCTTCAAGTTATCAACTTCATCACGCCACTCTTTTATTTTGTGCTCCGTGTTAGAAACCCTCTTCATGAGCTCCATGCATATAAGATTGATCTACAAAAAGGAAATCAGTTAAATTCGACAATTACATGTACGAGCATGAAATGAAAAAGAATATACTTTACCTTCAAAGATGTATGCACGACCTAATTAGCCCAGGTAAGAGAACTGTGACTATCAAGTTTGGTCCTCTCTGTTAGGCCTATCAAGGGCTTCAGCCACACCTCAGGCTGACCAGATTTCTTAAAAAGACTCCCACCAGCTGGAACCTCTATTAGAACTTGCTGCATCTCCCTGCTGGAAGACCCTACTTCTCTGACAGGCACAGAAGCAGGCAGAGATGTAGAAGCCACGGGCACTAATGTCTGGGTAGCTGAGAAAACCACGGGCAAAGTAGTAACGGGAGCAGTAATAGCCGAGGGAGCGGAGGAGGTAATAGGAGCAGATGAAGGAACTTCTCTAAAAGAAGGAGGAAGAACGGACAAGAGAGATTCATTAACACCAGGGCCGGAGCCTTCACGAAACAGATGATCCACAGAATCATGTGCAGGAGAGAGAGAAGCATCCTCAGAGGAAGAAGGTCTAACATAAGGCACGGAAGACACTACCAAGGGTGTAGACTCATTGTCTAAAATCACCCTCCTTCTATGTAACTTGTGCACCAAGGTGTCCTCCTCTTCTTCTTCTAAGGTCCTAGACCCACCAACCTTCCTCTTCGAAGAAGAAGAACCAGCAATAATTTCATGGGCCTGAGCCAGGGACATTTTGGAAACAGACACAACAGACACTCCACGGATAGGAAACCCTATAAAAAATAAAGGGTTAAAATGATAAAGATATTCGAGCAAGGAAAGAAACGAAAACAAAAGCTTCACTTACCGTGAGTTTTCATTTTCCAACCGTACTTCCCGGAGAAGTAGTTCCAAGACCTTTCTTCCAACGGAGCAATTGACAACAACTTTTCTACCCAACCACGGATACCAGAGACATTCTCAACAGTACCCATGATTGCTGAAAGAAGAAAAAAAATAGCTACGGTGTTAATAAAACACTTAAAGCAAAAAGGAAGAATAAAGAATGTGAGCTAAAATGTACTCACGTGCACGATTCCACTTCTTGGGGAAGGGAAGATTTTCTTCACCTACTAAACCAGTAGTGGGCGCAACAACGTACCGAAGGTACCAACCTCTATCCTTATTGTCTTCAGGGGTTACCAACACTCTTTTACTCCTGGCAGCCAGAGTAAAAATCCCTTGACGAAATAAGGCAGGAGAATAAAGATGAATGAGATGATTAAAGGTAAAAGGAACCGAGGCTAAAGTAGCTAAACATCCGAGACACGCAACAACCCGCCACACAAGAGGACCAACTTGTCCTAAAATTTTTTTGAAGAAACGACAGAATCCGATGATGACTGGATCAATAGGAGGTTTAAACCCTAAAGTAAAAGGGTAGGTATAAACGTAAGAATACCCCGTCTTGTAAGACATTATTCTTTGGTTCTCATTTGGAACGATGATAGGAAAATCAGACTTCCAAGAACATTCCCTGCGAACAAGGGGTACTAAACCTTCAGTAATAAGGGTAGGGCACCTATCAGCACTATCAAGGGATAACGATTGATCAACAAAGACCTGACTATTCCTAGTGAAGGTAAACTCAGCAGGAATGATTTCATCCACTCGTGGTTTGCGTAAGGGTTCATGATGTTTTCTACCCCTAGATGAAGATCTGGAAGCCCTAGCTCTTGGAGAAACTAAAGACCTATCAGAAAGAGGGGAAGTAATCTGGGAAGAAAAGGAACCTCTTAAAGGAGTAGAGCCTAAACTCCTCAGTATACCACCTCTCTGGCTCCGCGTCGGAGCAGAAGAAGGGGTCAAATCATCCACATTTATCACTCCTTTAGGTTGGTTTGATGAAGACATATTACGAAGACAAGAAAGAAAAAAAACTCTTTACAAATAAAGAAGACAAGTTAGAAGTGTTTCGTGAAAGTAAAGAAAAAAGGTATTTATACTTGAAGAAAACCGTCAAACATGGGAAAAAACTATGATGAGAAAGTCATAATTGAAGGTGTCACTTCGTGATTGATGCAGCCGCAAAAATCCCTAAAAGGCACCGAGTAACTGCAGAACCAATCCAGAGGGAACACGTGGCTTGAGCATTAGATGGAAGTGACAAGCGACACCTATGTTCAAAGAAGGATACAATGTTTCGAGGTGAAAAAACGGCAAAATATTCCCGCCATAAATGCGTATTCACTTATAAAATATTAATCAATAAATAAATGGTAAGTGGGGGGACTATCTGTATTGGTAAAAAAAGAGTTTCACACGTATGATAATTCTTGATGACTCAGCCGACTACGTGGACCAAGGAAAACATGACAGCTGGACATGATTCTATAAAGAGGTGCGAAGCAAAGAGACACGACTCAAATCAGCTACGAGAAACTCAACCTGATTGGTACAAGGAGGAGACACGGTCAGAATGAATCCGGACAAAGCTACGGGCAGGTTCAGAGACCCTCAATTAATGACTCACGCGTTACACAACCTTCATGCAACAATTACGGTCATTCTATGTAACATCCCATTAATGTATTAATTAGTCATGAATGAGCGATCATTGTAAAAGGTAGACGTTGTATTAAGAAATTCCCTATATAAGGGAATAAAATATAACTTGTAAAGGCATCTGAACTATGAATACAATAAATTTTACTTTTTTGTGCATCATATTATTGTCTATTTACTTACTCCTTTTTATTTATTATTATTTCCTGGATTATCAGAAACCCGTATTCATCCTAAAAATAGTTTTGGTCAAAGGATCTAATTCTTTGGTTAAACATTTTTATGTTAACGTTGTTTATTGTCCTAAGAGCAGGATTCTAAGCGATAAACATAAAGCGTGGATGAGATGCTGAAACAGTAGACATGAAATCCTAGGAACATGGTATCTAGTGCATGCTTGGCATGGTTTGAATGAACATGCTGGTCCTAAACATGGATTCTAATGCAGATAGAAACAATGTAAAGCTTAGAACATGATTTCTACCCGATGATATTAACAAAATTATATGGCTACTCTCCCCACTTCACTAGTCATACCCAATATCTGTTTACAAATAATTATTGCAGACCAGCTGAGTAAAATAGATAAAGGAAAAGAATAAGTTAACCTATAGGGAGCCTGAAAAACAAGCCCAGATTCCCAGAACCTCAAGTGCCCAAATGTTTCATAGCCCTTCTCATATCCGGGTGTATCAGAGTTCCCTAATGACCTCAAGGGATCCCAGGCAGTGCTCACACCCAGATTTCATAACCATAATTGAGTAAGTGCAGTGTGGAAGGGCCAGCCCCAGTGCATTAGAGTTTAGAGTGATCTCACAGGAATCCCAAGGCAGTCATACACTGGAGGGTCAGAACCTAAGGACCTAAGAGTAGAGTGAGAGTGCTTGGCATAGTTTTGAAAAGGGATTAAATAGGAAATCAATATTTGAAAAAAGGGATTCAGTTACAGTAGTTTTATAAAATAGGAGAGTTGTTTAGCAGTAAAATAATTTTTGATAAGAGTGGTGAAATCAAACGAACAACATATCAAACATAGAGCCCAAACAGGTTCAACAATACTCAAATAACAACCCTTCACACAGGGATAATTATGGACTGGTGTCACGGGCCTAATTTCGACAAGCACCGTGAGGACAACTAGCTAGCTAAATCGCTACTGCCTAGTTTCAGTCTGTCTCAAAATCACATCACTAAAAACATGCTAACAATGGAAAACACTTCACACACACAAGATGGAAAGGAAATGAAGGAAGACACACAAACGTTTTGGAGGCCAAGGGACAATTTTCTGATTATATTGAAGACAAAGGGAAAATAGAAGTGTTGGAGATGCGTTTCTACAAGGTTTATACAAGTATTTATACTTATTCAGCCACACTTGGCTGGTACTACAATGAAAGACAAAAGCAAGATCCTAACTACTTGCACAAATGCTGCCAGGCATGTTATTCCTATGCACTAAATGCTGCCAGACATGCTGTTACCTTGCATTAAATGTTGCTGGCATGCTGCTCCTTTGCATTAAATGCTGCTCGGCATGCTGCTTTTGAGATTGATCAACCATGGAAGATTTGAATTTGGGCAGCTTAGGCGGGAAAATGAATGATGAATCAGGCGGATCGGCACACTCTCCCCCACTTGAATTGGCGACGACCGCGGTGCCACAACATTTTAAGTAGTCGTGAATCTGATCTTTGAATTGCTAAAGGTCTTCATATTTTTCCCATACCGCTTCCTCGGGTGACGGTCCCTTCCAATGTACAAGGAACACTCGAGTTGCCCTAACCTTTTCATCGAACCAATTGATGGTCGATAGTTGCCTCAATCTTCTTATTGATGGAAGAAGGTGTGATGAATATTTGGGAATGGATGGACTGCCCTCTTTCTGCGTCTTCCTTATCTTCATGATAAGGCTTGAGTTGACTATTATGGAAGATGGGATAGATCTTTAAATGGCTAGGCATATCCAGTTTGAATGAAAATTTTCCAACCTTGGAAATCATTTTGAATGTCCCCTCATAGCGTCGTATTAAATTCTGATTGATGCATCTCAATGACTTGAATTGACGGGGGTTGAGCTTAACCATTACTTTGTCTCCAATTCGGTAGTGCACCGGTCTGCATTTTTTATCAGCAATCTTCTTGATTTTGCGAGCAGCTTTGTCCAAGTAATATCTGGCCATGTCTACTTGTTCCTCCCAAGCCTTAGCCATAAGGAACGCCCCTGGGTTCCTTAATTATATATTTACTGGAAAGGATTGAGGCGTATTGGGCTGCTTCCTCGTTGAAAGCTCGAACAGACTCCTTCCGGTTGACTCACTACGTTGTAGATTGTATGAGAATTGGGCAGTATCAAGAAACTTCGCCCAATCTTTCTGATTTGCACTCACAAAGAACCTCAAGTATAGCTCTAAGAGTTCATTAACCCTCTCCGTTTTGCCGTCCGTTTGCGGATGAAAACTGGTGGAGAAGTGCAACTCGGATCCCAACAAATTGAACAGCTCTCTCCAAAAAACACCACTGAAACGGGGATCACGATCGCTAATGATGTGCTTTGGAATGCCTCAATTCTTGACCACGTCCCTTAGAAACAAACGTGCTGCCTCCTTAGCCTTGCAATTCACGGTGGTGGTAGTGAAGGTTGCATACTTTTAGAATCCATCGACCACTACTATGATAGTGCCAAAGCCTTCCGAGTTTGGCAAACACGTAATGAAGTCCATCGTGACATTGTCCCATGGATTTTCCGCCACTGGTAATGGCTCAAGCAAGCCTCCCGATACCTTGTGTTCAACTTTGTCTTGTTGGAACACAAGACATGTTCGGATGTAAACTTCAATATCATCCCTCATATGCAGCCAATAGTATGATGACTCTAACAACGCCAAAGTGCGTTTCTGGCCTGGATGCCCTGACCAAACAGTGTCGTGTCCCTCTTTGATCAATGTGCGCCTAAAATTTCCCCACTTAGGCATAAAATACGCCTGCCAGTAGTATAAAGAAGTCCATCTTAAGCCCAAAACTTCTTTGTCTTGCCTTGGCTGGCAAAGTCAATAAGTTGTTTCGCCATCGAATCATGTTGCATTCCTTGCTTGATTGCATCAAGAATATCACTGATGGTTGTACTAGCAATTGTTGCTAGCAGAGCATTCCGACTCAACGAGTCGGTAACAACATTGGCTTTCCCCGGTTTATACTCCAAGGAATAATCAAACTCTGCCAAGAAGTCCTGCCACCTTGCTTGCTTAGGTGACAGCTTCTTTTGAGACTGGAAATAGCTTGTCGCCACGTTATCCGTTTTGACAATAAAATGAGCTCCCAAAAGTAATGACGCCAGGTTCTAAGGCAATGAACCACTGTCGTCATCTCCTTCTCTTGGACAGTGTAACGACGCTCCGCATCGTTCAATTTTCTGCTCTCGAACGCTATTGGATGTCCCTCTTGCATTAGGATTCCACCAATAGAAAAATCTGATGCATCCATGTGGACCTCAAAGACTTTAGAAAAGTCGGGCAAACCAAAACAGGCTCCTCCGTAATAGCTGACTTGAGACCCTCGAATGCGCTTTGACATAAATCATTCCACTCCCAAAAGTGATTCTTCTTCAGCAAATCTATGAGCGGAGCCGCAATTGCTGAATAACCAAGAATGAATCGTTGGTAATAATTGGCAAGGCCAAGAAATGACCACAACTCCGTTACCTTCATCGGAGCCTCCCAATATCTAATTGTTGCGACCTTATTGCTATCCATACGAATATTTCCTTGACTGATTGTATGCCCCAAAAATTGCACTTGGGTTTGAGAAGACGAACACTTCTCCCTCTTCAAGAACATATCGTTTTCCCTTAGAACTTGGAAAACCTTGCGGAGGTGATCAAGATGTTCCTCCATACAGCTGCTATAAATCACAATGTCATCAAGATAGATGACTACAAATTGATCCAAATAAGGATGGAACATCTTGTTCATCAAAGCGCAGAAAGTAGCGGGTGCGTTGGTCAAGCCTAATGGCATAACCAACCACTCAAAAGCTCCACAACGGGTAACACAAGTTGTCTTTGGCTCATCTCCTTCGGCTATGAGAACTTGATAATATCCTTTCCTTAAATCCATCTTGGTTAACACCTTATCCTGGCCAAGACCGTGACTTTTTTGAGAGCACGCTAGTCTATGCACAATCTCAATGATCCGTCTTGCTTCTTTTGGAACAAGACTGGTGCGCCAAATGGTGCTTTAGACGGTCTAACATGTGCCTCTTCAAGCAGCTCTTTCAGTTGCTTCCTCAATTCCTCAAATTATGGAGGTTCTATGCGATATGGACCCATGGCAGGTGGCCTTGCTCCTGAAATGAGCT
This sequence comes from Nicotiana paniculata, assembly GCA_005239505.1. NCBI lineage: Eukaryota > Viridiplantae > Streptophyta > Magnoliopsida > Solanales > Solanaceae > Nicotiana > Nicotiana paniculata. Next base: position 17,403 of record ML315049.1, read on the forward strand.
CAACCTGATGATCAACTTCCCTACGTGGTGGAAAACGTTTGGGAGGGTCTTCGGGCATGACATATTTGTTCTCATTGAGAACCTGCTGTACACAATGGGTCAAGACTTCATCAACCTTGTCTTCGTCAATTTATGTTACAGTAGCAAGAACTGTGGCTTCATCTCTCTTGAAACCCTTCACAATCTGCGCGGACAGTTGGCCCATGGCTTGTGGCACACGAACAGTTGGTACCACATAAGGACCCCTCGGATCCCAAATATAAATCTGGTTAAGACTAGGGGAAATGAATGCCATGACTTCATCCGAATAGTCCAAACCAAGCACAATATCAAACACGTCCATGGGGCAACAAAGAAGTTAATGCACCCCCGGTAAGATCGGCATTGATTGTCTTAAACAAAGAACTGCTGGGACTAAACACAAGGCCAAGTGATTTAGCCTTTGCTTCAGTCACAAAATTATGTGTCGCACTAGTGTCCACCATAATGCGAACAGACTGTCCATTCAGCTTTGCATTGACGAACAGTGACCCTTTCTCTTTCAATCTGGGCTCCTTTCCCATCACAACACCAAGCAAAGTATGACCCATTTGAGCAAGGTCAGGCTTGTCTCAAACAACCTGCTTTAAGGCAGGCTCCTTGGTCAGCAACGCACCAAGCATCATGTGGCCAAGATGAGCCACATCACACCTCTCCTAAGCAGTAGCTTCACTAGCTTGTGCAGCATCTTGTGCATCATCTTCCGCTTGTCTCCGTTCAGCAGCAATCAAGGCACCAAAATTTTCTAAAGAAGTACAATTTTTGTAGCTATGGTTGGGGACCTTGTAAAGATAGCAGCCACTGCGAGGACCATTTTCCTTCTTACTTTCATTGTACCTGTCGCGCCAGTGAGAACGATGTCCTTCTTCTTTAAAATCACGACCAGTGTTGGCAGCAACTTGCTTTCCTTTGTATGCAAGATCTCCTCCAGGCTTGGTAGGCTTGCTCTTGGTGTCCTTTGCTTTTGTGGCTTCCGTCCTATAATCTGTTAAGGACTCAACAACGGCTATGTCTTCATTGACATCATTGACTTGACGTTGCTGCAACTCCTACTTGGCCAAGTTTTGAAGGCCATCCATGAAGTAAAATAGAAATTCATCACTTGACATGTTGGAAATCTGTAAAATGAGCTTGGTGAACTCCTTCACATACTCACAAATGGAAGTTGTTTGCTTCAGCTCCCTCAACTTCCGACGAGCCTCATTGGCGACATTTTGTGGGTAAAACTGCTGCTTAAGCTCGAACTTGAACTGCTCCCAGTCCCTGATGGATCAAGTGCCTTTCTCCATCTCCGCTTTCTTTCTCCGCCACCACAGCATGGCGGTGTCGGCCAAGTACATTGTTGCTGCCCGGATCTTGGCAGCCTCATCAACAATGTTGAGGTGCTCAAAGTAGTCCTCTATCTTCCAAATGAAGTTCTCAACGTCTTGGGCACTTATTTCGCCTCTAAGCTATTTGGTTTTAGGGCCCTATATCTTGGTCTCACGAACCAGCACATGACCGGCGCCACCGGCAAGTCTAGCTGCCTCCAGTTGTTGCCTAAGAGCTTCAACTTCCCCGTGCAACGCTGAAAAAACCTCGGTCAGCTTGAGCTCCTGGTTGGTCAGTCCCTCTCTGTGCTCCTCGGTCAGTTTGTCTACAACTTCCTTTACGTCTTTAATACAGTGGTTTAAGGCAGCTAAACCAGCCTTGGTGGGATCTATCCGCGCATCTAAACAGCCTGAAGCAGACCCATCGCCATCCTTGCCATGGAAAACCTCTTGTGCGGGTGGCTCATGAAACATACCCTCACCTGTTATGCCCAAGGCAGGATCTCGAAACTTGCTGGTTCCCCTCTTCTTTTGCTTCTGCTTTCTTGTTGGTGACTCCTCTCTCCCACGAACTTTGCCAAAACCAGCATCCTCTCTGTTGTTTGCCATGTTCTGTTGCCAAGGCCCTGATACCGATTGTCACGGGCTTAATTTTGACAAGCACCGTGAGGACAACTAGCTAGCTAAATCGCTACTGCCTAGTTTCAGTCCTTCTAAAAATCATAGCACTAAAACGTGATAACAATGGCAAACACTTCACACACACAATCTGGAAAGGAAATGAAGAAAGGCACACAAATGTTTTGGAAGCCAAGGGCCAATTTTCTGATTATATTGAAGACAAAGGGAAAATACAAGTGTTGGAGATGCCTCTCTACAAGGCTTATACAAGTATTTATACTTATTCGGCCACACTTGGTTGGTACTACAAAGAAAGACAAAAGCAAGATCCTAACTACTTGCACTAAATGCTGCCAGGCATGCTGTTCCTATGCACTAAATGCTGCCAAGCGTGTTGCTCCCTTGCATTAAATGATGCTGGCATGCTGATCCTTTGCATTAAGTGCTGCTAGGCATGCTGCCTTTTAGCTTGATCAACCATGGCAAATTCGAATTTGGGTAGCTTAGGCGGGAAAATAAATGATGAATCAGGCGGAACGGCACACTGGGGACACATAATACACATATAATAAACACAAGTCTCTTGCAATTAAGGGGTAGCTAATAGTGTGAATAGTGAGACATGAATTCAGGAGTGCTAATTAGAAAATAGTCACAGAATCAGAAGTGCTTAGGGGGGTTCATGGGATTGGGAGATGACATAGTATAGGATTTCATAGCAGCACTGAGGACATAGAAGCACTTAACATGATTGAGCATAGAATTAGGGCAACTTAGGGTAACGAATCAATAAGGCATACCAGAACTAGGCTACTAGTACACAAGCATCAAAATAGAATTGAGTCATATGGAATCAGATTACAAATTTATAAGAACTTGCTAATCCTAAAGAGTTAAGACATAATTAGCATACTAGATGAAGAAATGACACATGAGGTCAATTGCATGTTGAGCAGCAAAACAATAGATAGAAACATATCAGGAACATGATAAACTGAAGCAGTAAAAGAAACATATTGGTTTTGGGACTTAAATTGAAAATCAGAGCATACTAGTAAAGGGACAGCAAACAGAAAGGTGAAGGGGGCAGGAGAGCACAATAGTTAGCCTTGGCTTGCAGCCAGCTAACTCAGAATAATAGTAAGTGACACAGAATGAGAGCAGAAAGCTTTGAGTGTAGGAGATAGAGTTTGAACTAATGTTCGTCCCCCTTTAGTGTCAATGACAGAAAGCATATATAGTAGTTTGAAACTAGGTAGGATTAGGTAACAATAAAAGTCAGACAATGATTGGGGAATCAGAATCAATCAACATAAGATCAATATAAGTACTCCCTTTAATTAAGGAGTTAACTTTGAACGGTAATAGGCATGCAATAAATAAGGAAAGATACCATATGACTGGAATATAACACAATAAGGAAATAATTTAAGCACAATACCAGTATAGAATATGTAATTGAGGCTAGGTCCAGAGGATTCTAATTAAAGAAATAACATAGAATTAATTTGACAGCATAGTCGAACATAAAATAAGGCAAGAAATAAGCTAAGGTCAAAATCAGCAGGGTAATCATCGTAAGGGATTAGTGAAAGGTATCAATTGTCACACCTCATTTTTCCTACCCCCGGGAAGGTATAAGGGAGTTTTTCCATTTTAAGTGACAATTGAAACAGGATTATTTTATTTAAAATTCAGAGTCGACACACGAGATAGTTTATGGTGTCCCAAGTCACCAGTATAAATCCCGAATCGAGGAAAAATTGACTCTGTTTTACAGACCGCGAACACAGAAATACGAGTAAGGAATTCTGTTAACCCGAGAGAAGGTGTTAGGCATCCTCGGGTTCCGTGGTTTTAGCACGGTCGCTCAACTATTATTATCGGCCTATTTATCTGATTATAAGATATTTTTTGAAATCCTATTGTGCATTTTAGCCTTTTTACCTTTTAGTCGCTTTTAAACAATTTAAACAATTAAGGAATTTATTTAAACAGGTCGCGGTGTCGCGCACTTGTTATTTTGAACACATCTCAAATCATGTCACGGGAACCGTACCCATGATTCTACAACATGTTTATTTTAAATATATGAAATTAGGGGTCGAGTCACGCCAGCGTGCACTCGAATTTTGGAGTTATGCACCTATGACTATGCCACGGGAACCGTACCCATAGTCACGGTATATTATTTATTAATTTCTCCTAAAGAAAAATACAATGCTCATAAGTTGATTTCCTAATTTGATATTTAATTATAAGAGGTCCGTGATTTATGTAAATTGTTTGAACAAGTCGCGGGGTCGCGCACTCGCTTGTTTTTGTGCACATTGCGAATCGCGTCACCGGAGCCTTACCCATGATCTACAACATGTTTACTTTATTAAACTTAAATTCTGGCCGGCTCACATAAATGTACCCCGGATTTTAATAGTTAAGCGTCACAACTACGTCACTGAAACCGTACCCGTAGTCACGATGTTACTGCGTTGTTTATTTTCCTAAGCTTTTTTATATTGTTTGTGAAAGAGATTGGGTCACCTCACATTATTATGCCTCAATTCCTTGGTGAAAATTTTCACTAAAAGGAATACATTACAATAATTAATTGGTACAAATTGTTTCACTACTGAACATGGGATAATTCCCCATTAAATAAAGTAATAAAAATTCATAGCAACATCAGACCATTTCAGTTCAAAATATCACGAATGAGCATGAATCAACGCAAAGTTTATCACCCAAATATCATATGAGACAAAATCGATAGATAAAGAATAAGATAGTGACATACCTCTCAAAGTTTCAGACGATTACAGAGGAACTGAAATACCACAAACAAACGATCATCAATCGAGCTAGAGGCCTAGAAACTCGAACCGGAATCAACAACCTCGAGGGATTCAAATCGACTAAGTTGGACAATGATTTCGGGCTGATTTTCACACTGAATTGGGGTAGTTTCAGGGTATTTTTGAGCTGGGTTTACTGCTGGTTTAAGCTCTATTTCGCCAGATTTAATGGTGGGTCGTTGGGTGTTGAGGGGGTGGAGGAAATGGCCGGCGAGTTTGAGTGGTCAATGGTGGCGTGTGGTTGTTTCAAGGGAGGAGATGAGTGAGGGTATTGGGATGGTCTGGCCGGCATGAGGGTGGTGGTGGAGTCGGTGACCGGAGGTTTTGAGGGTGAGGGAGAGGAGGCAGTCATCAGAGGAGAGGCAGACGACTTTGTAGAGAGGCTCAGCGTAAGCTCTCCCCCCTATTTTTTGGTCTAGGGGTCTCGATTATGTGCTGAAGATTTTAGGGTGTATTAGTGTTACGGTGTTAAGGATTTGGGCTTAGCCCAATTTGGGAAATTAGGTTGGGTCCTTTTTTGTTGGGTTTTAGTTTTTGACTAAGAGGACTAGATAGCATAAATTATAAAATCACTCTTAATTAAAATAAACTACTAAGATAAAACTAAACACTAAAAGCAAAAAATTATTTTTGTATTTTCAAATGTTATAATAAAGTAAAAAGTAGAAAAATAGGCTAAACCCATGGTAAAATTAAAATACTATAAATATAAATATAGTAATTGACCTTAGACTAAAGATGAAGAAATTTATTTATTTTTTTGTAATTTTTATTTTGTGATAAAATAAAGTAAAAGAGATATTAGGCCTAAACTAAATATTCAAACGCTAAAAGGTATAATATTTTAGGGAGGGTCAAAAATTACGCGTCTACAGCTGCCCGTCTTTGACTGGAAACACGAAGTGTTTTCAGACAAAGAATGACTATACGGTTTTTTTTGACCCGACCCTTATTTAGAGAGACCAAAATTAAAAGAAAGGAGAATGTGACCGAGCCCTGGTATCTGAGCTGCCTACATATCCTTGGCTATAAAGGAATCCGGTCACATGTAGTTCAGAAGTAGGAAGAATGACGGAGGAGGATACCGGGGTGGAGAGCCGATTGAGGTGCCGTTCCGTCGAGGTTCCGGTCCGTGGCCCTTATTACATCAAATTCAAAAATGAAAAATACTAACCAAGCCTATCAGCTATGAATTACAAGGTTCCTATCTATAGTTCTTGAGAAACTTGATCTTGGATATTCTACAGTTCTGTTGTGCATCTCAAACTATTGGCTCACATTTTTTAGGTGAGCTTCTGCTACTTCAAACTTGAATTGACCCTATTCTTCAGGAGGGCTCCTGATGTTGATTTGAACTTAAATCTGAAAGGAATTCTAAAATGATTTCCCTCGTTATCCAAGTGTGTGCCTGATTTCCAGAACTTGGACTGCATTCCCTTGTTTTCCAGGTGGACGTCTGATTACCAAACTTGAGACTGTATTCCCTTGTTTTCCAAGTGGGCGCCTGATTACCCAAACTTGAGACTATATTCCCTTGTTTTCCAGGTGGGCGCCTGATTACCCAAACTTGAACTGTATTCCCTTGTTCTCTAGGTGGGTGCTTGATTGCCAAAAACTTTAACTACATTCCCTTGTTCTCCAGGTGGGTGCCTGATTTCCAAAAACTTTAACTATATCCCCTTGTTCTCCTGGTGGGCGCCTGATAGCCAAAAATTTAATTGTATTCCCTTGTTCTCCAGGTGGGTGCCTGATTGCAAAAAAATTGAAACTGTATCCCCTTGTTCTCCAGGTGGGCGCCTGATTGCCAAAAACTTTAACTGTATCCCCTTGTTCTCCAGGTGGGCTCTTGATTGCTAGAACCTTTAACCGTATTCCCTTTTTCTTCAGGTGGGCGCCTGATTGCCAAAAGTTTGAAACTGTATCCCCTTGTTCTCCAGGTGGGCGCCTGATTACCAAAACTTGAGACTGTATTCCCTTATGATCCAGGTGGGCGCCTGATTTCCAAAACTTGAATAGTATTCCCTTGTTCTCCAGGTGGACGCTTGATTACCAAAACTTGAATTGTATTCCCTTGTTCTCCAGGTGGGCACCTGATTACCAAAACTTTAATTGTATTCCCTTGTTCTCCAGGTGGGCGCCTGCAATCACAACAAAATAGACAAAACAAAAGAAAATTTGTTGCCCTAGTTTGTACCAAGAACATTTGTGAGTGTAAGTTGAATCCCATTTTCTAGGTGTGTCCTGGAAGCTTAAATCAAATCCATTTATCTAGGAGGGTCCTGAAAATTTAAAACCTAAATCTTTGAAAATTTGAAATTAAAATCCCATTATTCAGAAGGGTCCTGAGAAATTAAACCTAAATCCCATTATCCAGGAGGGTCCTGATAATTTTAAAACTAAATCCCATTTTCCAGGAGGGTCCTGAAAACTGAAGATGAACTTACCTGAGCCCTGCTCTCTTTCTGGAAGATCTCCGCTGAAAGAAGAAAATTCCTTTCCCCTGAACCATGTTTTCTTTATGAAGGAACCCTGCACATCGAACAAATTTCTTTCCCCTGTATCAAACAAATGAAATATTGTTAGTTTGAAAACTTGATGGTTAGCTCGTGGCATTGTTGCTGACGGTGTCCTCTTCTATCACTATCATGCTTCGTTCTGATTAAACTAAAAACTGAGTCTGACTAACTAAAACCTGGCCCTATTCTCCAGGCAGGACCCCTGAACTCAAGAAAAGATAGAGATTAAAACTTAAGGAAACTAACAATTGACCCTATTCTACAGGCGGGCCCCCTGAACTTAAGGAAATTAAAGACTAACAACTGGAGGAAACTAAAACTGACCCTATTCTCCTGGCGGGACTCCTGAACTTAAGGAAACTAAAGACTAACAACTGGAGGAAACTAAAATTGACCCTATTCTCCCGGCGGGATTCCTCAACTCAAGAAAAACTAGAGATTAAAACTTAAGGAAACTACAACTGGCCCTATTTTCAAGGCGGGACCCCTGAACTTAAGGAAAACTAAAGATTCTTCCCAATTATTGCGATGTCTAGGAGGTATGGTTCTTCTCGAATAGAGAAAATTCTTAAGAGGTGATGATATTCTCAAGTAGGGGACGCCTAGGAGGTAAAAAAAACATTCTCAAACAGCCTTTGTGCTGACAAAATTGGGCATGACACCTGAAAGATTCAAACTTCCAAGCTTTGATTTGGACATAGTCTTCGTCCCTGTTTCATACAAAGAAAACTTGTGAGTTTAAAATGTGGGGGTTGGTTTATGGCCTTGACATTGGGGCGATTGCCCCTCCACCTGCCATGATTTACCTTGGTTTTGACTCGGAAGACCTTGCTTGTTATTGGTTAACCACTTTCTCTGTCATCCCTTACAAAGGAAAACACCTCTGATCCATCCAAGCCCAATACCTTCTACCCGATACATTGCACTCGTTTTCTAACATTCACCAAATCTTTGCACTTCACATGAATTCCAAAGCACGTCGACTGTTATCAAATCCGTGCGCATATTATTATTTTATGACTAGTTCCGCTTTGATGTGCTAGCCAGATTCCGTTCTGTGCAATTGGAAAGCTGGTAGCAAATTTTGAAGTCATCTCTCACTTGTTCTAACAAAACTGACTCAAAAAGAATACTCGAACTAAACAAGAGGAATAGAGTGAGGGGCAATGGAAAGATATGATATCTTACAAGAAAACTACAAAGTAGAAACCTCTCAGATGTGGATAACAACCCTAATGACCATCACATGCATTTTTGGATTAATGGCCTAATCTGTCAAGAAAGTCTAGTGTTCAAATCTTGTTATACCTCTAAGCTGTGAAACTGGGATTCGATGCTCCAATTATCCTACCTGATTCACGATCCTTGTTCGAGTTGTAATGCCCAAAGGGTCTTCACCATCAAGCCTCTCTCATTTTGCTCCTTCTCCAACTCAGCGTCGCCTTATGGTGCTTGTGAAGGTTTTCACCGATAAGACTCTCTCATTTTGTTCTTTTCTTCTTATTTCCTCTGATTTCGCAGATGACAAAGCATTAACCATAGCAAAAACATCATGTGCTCCTGGTGTGTCTAGCTCGGCATTCTCAAAGATCATCTGGGAGGTCTTTTTTGGACTGTAATGTGGCTTTTGGACAGGGTTTGAAAGAAAGGATATCATAAAGGCTCAAAATAACTATGACGACGGGGTTAAATTATGTACAACTTTTGGAATCCATTCTAAAACTTTGCCCCAACTTCTAAACAAGGGAATTTGATTTTTTTTAGATGAAATTTCTAAGAGAAACTGCCCCACTCTTGTTTCGTGGGATTATGAAACATTTTATCTGGTGTGACCGAACCATAAGGCTGCCTACGTATCTTGTGGTGACAAGAATCAGGTCGAACGTAGTTCAAATGACTACTATTGTTACTGCTATTTTCATTTAGTTTTCTTCTTCTTCTTTTTTTTTTTTCTTCTTCATTTTTTTTTTTTTTTTTTTGCAATTTTCTTTTGGAATGAAGTTTTTAAAACAAACCTTATAGGGTATAATATTTTTTTTAAAAATGGCTCTGACTCGATTCCAAAAGAGGGGAGGTCAAGAAAATTAGTATAGGCTCAAAAAAGGGTACCAAATGGTATAAAGTGTTTGGTATATGAAAGAGGGCCTCCCAATCCCTAAAAACTCCAAGTAGAACACTTGCAACCCGAGGATGAAAAAGGAATATCATGCATATCATTTCTTTTGCAACTTTGGCATTGATATCACTCATATGCCTTTCACTTTTCTTTAGTGCCTTGTCAAGTACAGAACCCTCGTTGTGTGATCTCATCTTCACAATGGATGTGCTCCGTCAATTTGAAGCAAACTCTCTCGGCTTTATCTTATATCTTGAGATAAACTTGAATTCAAAGTTGCTTGCTTCAAATTGTCTGGAACGCACTCTCGTGTAACAATTTCTTATCGTCCTCTTAACTCCCCAAACTATCTGCCCCAGTTTCTCACAATTCGGGATTTTAAATGATCTCAAAATGTCAAAATTTTTACTTATTTCCGTCAAATACAAAACTTGTTTTGTTGCTTCATGATTAGACTAACTTTTAAGACCAGGCCGAGAATTACGCGTGCATGTCTTGTCACTAAAGTCAGCATGAAAAGACTTGTAAAAATAAAAAGAGAACTAAACACACATGGACAAGAAATGACAGAAAACAGGAGATTATATAAAACTGATAGTGGAAAGTGTGAACAACAAAAACAAGCAAGAAAAACTTGGGTTACAACCCTGGAACCAACCTAGATAACACTAACATATTACTACGACTCAACGAACTAGGCAAAATAAAAGGATAGAAGGGTTTGACTCACAAGACAATATCCGGATTACAACCCTGAATTAACCCGGACAACAGAAATGACAACAAAATAAACCACCAAGACTCCCCTAACTAGCCAAGAAAGGAGCGTCTTTTCAATCACCAAGCCCGACATCATAGCCATTGAGTTCCACATCAATATTACCATAACCTTCCCAATTCTCCATCACATTGACCTCAGCAGATTGCTTTTGGGTCCTCTTTGCCAACTCGTTCTTAAGACCAACTTCTGGATTCAAGACTGATAGCGCTGAAAATTTCGTGGCAAGTGGCCCTCCAAGGGATTCAAAAGAGTTCTCGTGTTCCTCAACACAAATCATGCCCACCATATGAGTCTCATTATGAACATGCGATGGAATTTGGCTAGTATCCACTGCATCTGGATTTTCCACGATAATATCTCCTGCATCAATAAGCTTCTGGACAACTCTTTTCAGATGCCAACACTTTTCTAGATTGTGCCCCGGGGCATTAGAGCAATATGCGTACCTTTAAGAAAAATCGAACTTCTTTGGCAGGGGATTCAGCATTTTTATCTGAATCGGCTTCAACATGTCCAGTTGCATCAACCTTTGGAACAAACTAGCGTATGATTCTCCAATAGGAGTGAAAGACTTTTCTCTTTGTTGTTGCCTTTTCAGTTTGTACTCCGACCTCGGTTGGAAGCTCTTGCGGGCGGGTGGTTGACATGCTTGGGGAGGCAGGTAAGACATTTGTGGAGGTGGTGCAGGACATTGCAGGTCCTGTGGATGTGGAGCATATGGCGGTGCATTATGGATAGAGTGGTGGGAAGGTGAGGTACGACATTGGGGATTTTGTGGGGAGAAATAACATTAGGGAGGATTATCTGGAGTACGTGGATATGCATGGGGTCGGTATTGAGGCTGAAAGCATTGAGCACGAATTCCCACTGGATACTGTCTTTGGCGGGGCTCAACAACATCTTTTCTATTTCTCTTTCTTCCCTTCAAATTTACTGAGATGTTCTAGATGTCTTCTGTAGTATCTTTCAATGCAGAATAGCTCATGATTTTGCCTGACTTGATTCCTTCTTCTACCATCTCCCCTATTTTTACCACATCATTAAAAGCTTTACCCAAAGCAGGGATCAAATGACTAAGTATGTGGGTCCCTAAGCTTGTAGGAAAAGCTTTACCATTTCTTCTTCATCAACCGGAGGACTAACTCGGGCAGCTTGTTCCCTCCATCTGAGCCCATATCCCCTAAATCTCTCATTGGTCTTCTTTTCCATCTTAGAAAGGGCGGAGGGGTATGGGATTACTGACATCTTGATGCCTATGCCATTCCAAGGCTGCCCCGCTCAAGCTCTCACTGAAATACGCCATCAACGACTCATCTTTTCAGCCAAAATTTCTCATTTCACTGCAACAACCCCTCAGATGGGCTAGGATCTCCCCGCCCATCATATAAGTTAAACTTAGGCATTTTAAACCCCGCAGACAGATGAATATCTTTCATCTTTTGGACATCTCATCTCGCTCTGCATTCCTTGTAAACTTTTCAATCTCAACATGAGGCTCATTCTGGGAGGTATGATTATATGAGTCTGGGACCTGGTGAGCCGGCTCTGGGGGTAGTGTTGGGCATCAAGAGGGTTGAACTGGTGTTCACTGTTGGACCTGAAGAGAGGTTGTTGAGAAGTTGTGATCGTGGAGGTAGTGGATATGGCAGGAGGGTTATTTTTGGGACAAGTAGTTTGAGGACGAACGTTGGAGCTACTAGGGAGGTTGGGAAAGCTGGGATAAGCGGGAAAATCTGGAGAGTATGGTGGATGATCTGACACTATGTCTGGAGCTTGGGTAAGGGTAGCATCTAGGAAGCTAGGTGGTGGCGGTGGCGGGGGTGGTGCTTTCCCAGCCATCCAAGCCCGATACATCTCCGCCATGTGTTGTCTTAACATCCTTAACTCTTCAACTAACCCAGTGTCCCGTTCAACCGATTGCTTTCGGGTACCAGTATCAACCAACTCAGCTCTGTTGTCGTCTACCATTTCCTTTCAACTTTATGTTATAGGAAAGAGTTACCAGTTTAACAACCTGAAACCAACCACCCTTCTGAAATTATGAAGATAACAAAGAGGAACAAAATGAAGTCATCACGTTAGCATTAGGGCATTTATCATATAAAAACATCACATTGTGTGCAATGCACCTAGCAACAATTATCGGTTCTAGAATGACTTCAAGGGTCACAAGGTCATTTGGCATCATCCCAATTTTGTTCATTTCAATCTTCTCTTCCTTTCTTACTAGCACTCCTTGGCTTGCTCATTTTCCTCCCTCTCTTTCTTTTACTTATCACTAGTTTCTTTCTTCTCACCCCTCGCGTCCCACAAATCCATTCTTTATTTTCTTTTTTTTTCTTTTTTTTAATCTTTAAGAAAATAATTTGATCGAACCATATGTAGGTTTCCTACGTATCATGTTCCACATGAATCAGACCAACCGTAGTTCTGGAGAAGCGATGGATAAAATAAACTAAAAAAACAAGAATGTTTTTGGATTTTTCATTTACAAATTTTTTCTTGAATACGGAATCAAAAATACAATAAAAAAAGACTCGACAAACTCGGCTAGACTAGCAAACTCGAACTACTGTACAAGACTAAAAATTAAAAGACAACATAAAATAGACTCAAAAATGAAAACTTTCTTCAAGCACCTCTTTTATGCATGATCTGACTAAAATGGTCATAGTATCTGTCATGCTCAAACTCTAACAAATAGAAAAATACCTGAATGGAAAAAAATAAGATCAAATAGATTTAGTGATTCAAGACACATGTGAGACCATAATACTTCCAATTGAGCCATGCAGACATGATTGGGTTATTGTTTTGCAAAAATGGCTTACATGGCCAAGGGTGGCTACTAGTGCAAAATCAACAAATGTGACCTCAAATGCATGAACATATTTCACTAAGGCTTATATGACTTCAAACTCTCAACAATCATGGCTCTAGAAATTACTTTGCAAAAGTGACCCATTTTGCAAAAATGGTCGATGTGGCCAAACAAGGCTAGAGATGCAAATTCACCAAGGATGAGCCTTAAAGTAATATGAAACCTAGTTGTGGACTCAAGATTCTAAGAACATGGGTCATTTATCCACTTTTGAGAAAATGACCCCATTTTGCAAGAATGGTCGATGTGGCCAAAAGTGGCTGGACATGCAAATTTAAGAGGAATGGACCTTAGAATTGAGATGACACCTTGTTGTACACTTAAAGCTCTACGACATATGTTCATAAGACAATTTGAGAGAAAAAAAATAGCCCTATTTTGCAAAAATGACAGATGTGGCAAAAAGTGGCTAAATATGCAAGATTTGGCTACGACCCCGCGAAGTCAAGAACCTAAGACACACTAGGAAGATCGGACCCTATCTGGGTTGCCTACGTATCACGCCTCGAAAGACGAGAATCGGGTTTGCGTAGTTCGGGAAGATTGGATACGAGAGAGAATTAAAAAAAATAATGATTTGTAAAAAAACACATTTTTTGGTCTCTTTATTTTTTGAAAAATGATGAAAATATGTATAATCTTTTTGGATTTTCTTTTTCTCTTTTTTTTTGATATTGTTTTTAAAAATATGATGGGAACATGCAAAATCCTTTTTTTTAAAAATTATATTTTTCATTATCATTTTTTTTTGGTCTTTTTCTTGAAAGAAAATAAATAAATAAATAAATAAATTTGCGAAAGAAAAATATAAGTGGACCTACTCGCTTGATTTTCACACTTAACCCTCTTTTCTTTCTCATTTATCCTCAACCATCATTGGTCCGCAAAATGACCCCCTTTACCCTTGAAGAATGCAACATATAGCACATAAAATGCTTCAAGATGGTCTTTTATTTTTTGAGTATACCTGCCCTAGACGGACCCAACCCCTGTGTTGAGTCCCCTAAGTCAGATGCATGTGATGCAAACAAGGGTTCCTAGCAGGGATCCGGCATGAGACTGAGTTATTCTAGGTTTAAAACCTGAGTGTATTGTTCTAGACCTGGCTTACCCGAGCGGACAACTCGATCCGGGGGGGGGGGGGNTGGGATATGACACTAACAGAAAGAAGTCACGCCAATGTGCACTGCTCAGAAGATAGAAGAAAGGGGTTTCGTAGCAGTTTATATACAGTTCAGATAATATCAAAGCGGTAAAAAGAAACATTTAGCACATTAGGCCCAAACATGTGAATAAAATCAGGTAATAAATAAAGCCAACATATAACAATTATTCTAAGCTCGAATTCTGAACCCAGAACTAGAGATTCTGGGTTCGATCCCCAGCAGAGTCGCCAGAGCTGTCACACCTTCTTTTTCCTACCTCCGAGAAGGTATAAGGGAGTTTTTCCAATTTAAGTCACAATCGAAACGGGATTATTTTATTTAAAATTTAGAGTCTCCACTCGGGATAGTTTATGTTGTCCCAAGTCACCGGTTTAAATCCCGAATCAAGGAAAAATTTACTCTGTTTTACAGTCCGCGAACACAGAAATCTGGGTAAGCAATTCTGTTAACCCGAGATAAGGTGTTAGTCATTCTCGGGTTCCGTGGTTTTAGCACGGTCGCTCAACTATTATTATCGGCCTATTTATCTTATTTTAAGACATTGTTTGAAATCCTATTGTGCATTTTAGCCTTTTTACCTTTTAGCCGCTCTTAAACAATTTAAATAATTAAGGAGTTTATTTGAATAAGTCCCGGTGTCGCGCACTTGTTATTTTGTACACATCGCAAATCATGTCACGTGAACCGTATCCATGATTTTATAACATGTTTATTTTAATTATTTTAAATTAGGGGTCGAGTCACGCCAGCGTGCACTCGAATTTTGGAGTTATGTACCTATGACTATGCCATGGGAACCGTACCCACAGTCACGATATATTATTTATTAATTGCTCCTAAAGGAAAATACAATTCTCATAAGTTGATTTCCTAATTTGTTATTTAATTATAAGAGGTCTGTG
Source organism: Nicotiana paniculata (assembly GCA_005239505.1). Classification (NCBI taxonomy): domain Eukaryota; kingdom Viridiplantae; phylum Streptophyta; class Magnoliopsida; order Solanales; family Solanaceae; genus Nicotiana; species Nicotiana paniculata. The sequence continues at coordinate 32,587 of ML315049.1, forward strand.
ATTTATGGAAATTGTTTGAACAAGTCGTGGGGTCGCGCACTCGCTTATTTTTGTGCACATTGCGAATCGCGTCATGGGAGCCGTAACCACGATCTACAACATGTTTATTTTATTAAACTTAAATTGTGGCCGAGTCACATAAATGTACCACGGATTTTAATAGTCAAGCGTCACAACTACGTCACGGGAACCGTACCCGTAGTCACGATGTTAATGCGTTGTTCATTTTCCTAAACTTTTGAGGTTATTTGTGAAAGAGATTGGGTCACCTCACATTATTATGCCCGAATTCCTTGGTGAAAATTTTCATTAAAAGGAATACATTACAATAAGTAATTGGTACGAATTGTTTCACTATTGAACATGGGATAATTTCCCATTAAATCAAGTAATAAAAATTCGTAGCAACATCAGACCATTTCAGTTCAAAATATCATGAATGAGCGTGAAATCAACGCAAAGTTTATCACCCAAATATCATATGAGAAAAAATCTATAGATAAAGAATAAGATAGTGACGTACCTCTCAAAATTTCAGACGATTACGGAGGAACTGAAATACCACAAACAAATGATCTTCAATCGAGCTAGAGGCCCAGAAACTCAAACAGGAATTAACAACCTCGAGGGATTCAAATCGACTAAGTTGGACAATGATTTCGGTCTGACTTTCACACTGAATTGGGGTAGTTTCAGGGCGTTTTTGAGCTGGGTTTACTGCTGGTTTAATCGCCGTTTCACCGGATTCAATGGTGGGTCGTTAGGTGTTGAGGGGGTGGAGGAAATGGCCGGCGAGTTTGAGTGGTCAATGGCGGCGTGTGGTTGTTTCAAGAGAGGAGATGAGTGAGGGTATTGGGATGGTCTGTCCGGCGTGAGGGTGGTGGTGGAGTCGGTGACCGGCGGGTTTGAGGGTAAGGGAGAGGAGGCAGTCTTCAGGGGAGAGGCGGCCAACTTTGTAGAGAGGTTCTGTGTAAGCTCTCGCCCATGTTTTTTTGATCTAGGGGTCTCGATTATGTGCTGAAGATTTTAGGGTGTATTAGTGTTACATTGTTAAGGATTTGGCTTGGCCCAATTTGGAAAATTGGGTTGGGTCCATTTTTGTTGGATTTTAGTTTTGGACTAAGAGGACTAGATAGAATAAAATATAAAACTCACTCTTAATTAAAATAAACTACTAAGATAAAACTACATACTAGAAGCAAAAAATTATTTTTGTATTTTCAAATGTTATAATAAAGTAAAAAGTAGAAAAATAGGCTAAAGCCATGGTAAAATTAAAATACTATAAATATAAATATAATAATTGACCTTAGACTAAAGATGAAGAAATGTTTTTTTTTTGTGATAAAATAATGTAAAGAGATATTAAGCCTAAACTAAATATTCAAACGCTAAAAGGGATAATATCTCGGAGAGGGTAAAAAATTATGCGTCTACATCAATCACAGGGAATCAAGGGTTCAAATAGGAAATAGTACTGATTAGGAGAAATCAACACAAATTGCACAGAATAAACACATGATAAGAAAGGCAGAAGGAAAGAATTAGAACCTTAATAGACATGGTAAAGTAAAGATCATATAGAATCAGGAATTTAAACTGGAATATAGTATTGATCAACATAAACCTCTGAGAGTTAGCGAGGTAAGCACATAATAGGCAGAATCAGAAACCCTAGTAAGCCAAATAGGGTGAAAATTACACAAAATTGGGGATTCGCATAGAACATAGTATGACTTAACAGAATAGACATGATATAGGTGGAAGAAGAAACAATCGGAAACCCTAATGAACATAATAGGGTAGAAATCAAAAAATACTCAGATTCATGGGAATCAAACATGCAAACAAGTTGAAAGGGGTTAAGAAACCCTGGCTTGAAGATGAAGACATTCTTTAGGAAAATCGAAAAATCTTTAAGAAAACAGCAAAATAATTCGGAATATACCCAGATCTGTTGTAGATCTAGGAAATTCAGTGCTAAAATTAGGGTTTCAGAGAGATAACCCAATTAGGGTTGGTTGGCTTGGGTTCAGAGTGATTGTGGAGAGAAAAGGAGACACTTAGTCTCTTAGCTTTGTTCAATAGTTGAAAAAGTCAACCGGATGTTGACTTATAGGTATATGATCTCGGAATGGGTTTTTTATATTTTGGATGGTTTCTTTAGGTGATTTGGGACTTAGGAGTGTATTCGGAATGTTATTTGGAGGTCCGTGATAGAATTAGTCTTGAATTGGAGAAAAGAGTTTTGGCGATTTTCGATCGGTAGTGGAAAATTAGCTATCGGGGCTGGAATGGAATTCCAAAATTTGGAACAGGTCCGTAATGTCATTTGGGATGTGTGTGCAAAATTTTAGGTCATTCGGATTAGGTTTGATCAGATTCGGCATCCTTGGCGAATTTCAAAATTTTAGAAATCCTTAGGCTTGAATTTCGAGTAAATTGGGTGATTTGATGTTGGTTTGAGTGTTACAAGGGTTTGAGTTAGTTTGTGTGTTGATATATAAGGTGTTGTTATATTTGGTTTAGGCCCCGAGGGCCTCGGGCGTGCTTTGGATGGTTAACGGATTGGATTTAGGAAAATTGAACTGCAGAAAATGGGCTGGTGTAATTCTTCTAGTGTGGCTGCACCTGCGGATGGGGAGCCGTAGGTGCAACGATCGCATGTGCGGTTATGGATCGCAGATGTGGAAAATGAGGCCTGGGCAATTGAGTGCAGGTGCGGAAGAGAGGCTCACACCTGCGAGCCCCCAAGTGAGAAGGGGAAACCGCAGATGCGAAGTGGGCGTAAGTGAGTTCCACAGATGCGCACCTGGGACCGCAGGTGCGAGTTAAGTGTCTTCAGGTGCGGAATCCCTGGCAGAACCTATATAAGTTTCACTTCACGAATTTTCTCATACTTCACCATTTTTTAAGATGAGTTTGGAGATTTTTGAGGGATTCAAAGGAAACACATTGAGGTAACGTTTTTGAACCTAATACTCGATTCTATGTTGTTATTTGACGGATTAATCGTAAAATTAGTAGGGTTTAATGGTGTAATTTGAGGGATTAGGGCTAGAAGTTCTAGACTTTGAACTAAGGATTTGGGGGCCATTTGTTGTCTGATTTTGGTGTAGTTGATATGTATGAACTAGTGAGAGTGTAAGGATTCCAGTTTTGTAATTTTTATCAAATTCCGAGATGTGGGTGTTGGTCGAAATCCCAATGCACACGCAAGTGTACGTGGTCGACAAGTAATATAGGAT
>MDKI01173102.1:0-33326 GCA_005239505.1 Nicotiana paniculata
ATCAGAATAGTGCGTCTGATAACCACGACCACCTGAAGTACCATGGGAAACCTGAAGAGCTGATTGGAACGGTCTAGGAGGATGACCTCTGCCTGAAGAATCCCTGCCCCCAGATGAGGCTTCACTGAAACGACCGAAATGACGGGGCCTCTTGTCAGCCCCCTGACCACCACCCTCTGACATAATCATCTCAATCCTCCTGGCCACATTGGCCGCATCCTGGAACGATATATCTGTACCTGACTCTCCAGCCATCTATAGTCTGATAGGCCGGGCCAATCCCTCGATGAACCTCTGAACCCTCTCCCGTTCAGTGGGAAGTATCATAAGAGCATGTCGGGCTAGAGTGCTGAACGTGGTCTCGTACTGAGTGACTAACATAGATCCCTGCTAGAGACACTCAAACTGCCTCAGAAGGTCCTCTCTCTGAGTAATGGGAAGGAACTTCCCCAAAAATACCTCTGAGAACTAAGTCCAAGTCAAAGGTGCAGAATCGGCTGGCCTGCTTAAGCAATAGTCTCTCCACCAACTCTTGGATGCGCCAGATAACCAAAAAGTAGTGAAGTCAACTCCGTTGGACTCCACTATGCCCATGTTCTGAAGAACCTCATGGCAGTTGTCCAAATAATCCTGGGGGTCCTCTGATGGTGAACCAGTAAAAGTAGTAGTGAATAACTTAGTGAAGCTGTCCAGTCTCCACAAAGCATCTGCTGACCTAGTTGCTCCCTCTGCTACCGGTGCTGCAATACCCGTCTGAGCAACTCCGGCTGGCTGAGGTGCTAGAGTCTGAAACTGTGGAGCTAGCTGCTTTGGCACGTGGGCGACAGGAGTCTGGGCACCTCCCCCAGCCTAACGGCTGGTGCTATAGGAAGAAGACCCGCCTGTGCTACACTCTCCATGAGTCCGACTAGAAGGACAAGGGCGTCCTGAAGCACTAGGGTATCTATGAACCTCTCTGGGACCTAAGCTGGTCGAACCGGCACCTCCTCATCAGACTCGACCTGAGGGTTCTCCACTGCGGCTGGTGCTCTAGGCTGAGCCCAGCCCTGACCCCGGCCTCGGCCTCTAGCACGACCTCGTCCTCGACCTCTAGCACGACCTCATCCTCGACCTCGAGTAGGAGCTGTAGCAGGAGTGTCAGGCTACTGGGCGAAACCAAGGGAAGCACGCGTCCTCGCCATCTACGAGAGAATAGAATAGAAACTCAATCAGTACTCAGAATGATAGCGCACGACAGAGAAGAAAAGAAATATGGAGTCATCCTAACTTTGCAGCCTCTGGGGATAAATAAAGACGTCTCCGTACCGATCCCTCAGATGCTACCAAGTTGTCCGTGAGTTGTGAGACCTAAGTAACCTAGGGCTTTGATACCAACTTGTCACGCCCAGAAATCCCACCATCGGGTCGTGATGGCGTCTAACGTTGAATACGCTAGACAAGCCAATGTATATAGATAACCTAGCATATTAACACCAATTAATAGATAAACTAAACGGTTCATAGTTTAACAGTAGGAATATAAATATGGTCTCAAGCTAAATAGGCCAACACAATACAACATCGCGTAAATTTTCCCAAAACCTGAAGTCACAAATTCACGAACTGTCTATAAGAGTGCTAAATACAAGTCTGGAAGCAAATACATGTCTGCCTCTAAAACTTGAGGAAAAATAAGACAGAATCGAAGACAAAGGGATGGAAGAGATTCCAAGGTCCACGAATGCCAGCGGGTATACCTTGAATCCTCTATGATAAGCTGGAAGACACTCCCATTAATGATGTCCTCCGGGTCCGGCTGCGTAATCTGCACAACATAAAGAAGTGCAGGTGTAGCGTCAGTACAACCGACCCCATGTACTGAGTAAGTGCCGAGCCTAACCTCGGCGAAGTAGTGACGAGGCTAAAACACGACAACAAAATGTACCTGTGCAGTTCGAATATATATATATATAAACAACGGCAAAGAAATACAGGAAGTAATCCATCAATAAGGGAAGGGGAAACATGCTGTGGGGAGATAACAGTTTCATATAAGAAATCTTAAACAAAGAAAGGAACAACAAGGTCATAATATCAGTAAGGACCAGAAATCACAAGCTTGCACGGCATCACCCTTCGTGCTTTTTCTCTCATCCTCACTATGCAATGTATAATGTAATAAATGTAAATCATGGCACGACACACCCTTCGTGATTTTACTCTCGTCCTCACTATGAAATGTATAATGTAATCAATGTAAATCATGGAACGACATCACCCTTCGTGCTTTTACTCTCTTTCCTCACAATATAATCAATGAATATCGGTACGGAATGGTAAATCGTACGGCACGACATCACCCTTCGTGCTTTACACTCTTCCTCATAATAGCGAACAGTGCACGACATGACCCTTCGTGCTTTAACACTCTTCCTCACCCAAACAACAATCACAAACAACGGGCAAGGGAGTATACATAATAGAAATAGGAATCTCGGCAAGGGAACAATAACAGTAATCTTAACATCCCAGCAAGGGAGACAATATCAAACAATGAACGATATCACCCTTCATGCTTTACTCTCATATTCACCCAAACAAGTGCACATCATCACCCTTTGTGCTTTAACACTCTTCCTCACCCAAACATCAATCATAAACAAAGGGAAAGGGAGTAAACATAATAGAAATAGAAATCCAGGCGAGGGAACATCAATTAAACAATTAAATCCCGGCAAGGGAACATCAATTAAATAATTAAATCCCGACAAAGGAACATCAATTAAACAATTAAATCCCGTCAAGGGAACAATATCAGTAATCTCAACATCCCAACAATGGAGATAATATCAAAAGCAACAATGACCCGGCAAGGGTATATTTTAGTAGCTCTTTCTCTTTCTTTCACTTCATTTCATAATTCACTATATTACTTGAGACAATGCTCCAAAGGATACAATTATCTCATATATATTCATCATTCATGTTACAATCTGAGCCAATGCTCCAAAGGATACAATTATCTCATATATATTCATCATTCCTGTTACAATCTGAGCCAATGCTCCAAAGGATACAATTATCTCATATATATTCATCATTCGTGTTACAATTTGATTTAATGCTCCAACAGAGTTTAAAGATTACAATTCCCTTCACATATTCTTCACAACATATAGAAATCATCAATTAACCATGGAAATTACCACAAAATCAGAATGTTCACAATATAAGGAATCACGGTCATGCTAGACACCAATGTATAGGTACTCGTCACCATGCCTATACATCGTATTTGACAATTAGCAAGTAGAAAATTATACTCAACTCCTATTCCCTCAAACTAAGGTTAGACCAAACACTTACCTCGGGTCCAAAATATAGCAATCAACCCTCTAACACCGCCTTCCCTTTAGAGTTCAACTCCGGAATGATATTATCTAGGCATAATCAACTCAAGTATATCAATAAGGATTCAATAATTCAATTACATAGCCTAATTACCCATTTCCATGTATTCTTCCAAAATAACAAAATTCAACCCCGGGTCCGCTCGCCCGGATTCTTGTAATTCTCGAAGGGAACACTCACCTAAAGCCTAAGGATCATTAATATACGATTTTTACTTGATTTCATGGCCAATTCACAGAAAATTCTCAAGTGCTCACAAGTTCTAGGTTACTACCCAATTTCTTGAATTTTGCACTAGTTCGTGTAGTTAATTAGGCTAGGATGCATGCATGAAACAAATTTTCGGGTAGAGTTCACTTACCTTATAGGACCTGGTTGAAAGCTCTTAAAAATGGAGGAAATCTCCTAAGGAAGAAGATGGAAAATGAGAAAAATGGGTTTAAAACCCGTATTTAAAACTTACTGCCTGCACAGTGAACTCGCACCTGCGGCTTTGGGGACCGCGCCTGCGGTCTCGCACTTGCAAGAAGAATCTCGCACCTGCGGAATTTGGCTGGGGGGTCTGGGATCGCACATGCGAAGTGGAGACCGCACCTACGGTCTCGCACCTGCGATGCTGGGCAACCTCACCTGCGGTCACACCAGAGCAGGTGCACCAGCAGCAGTGTTTGCTGGTTTTTATCCCCGTTAGGTGCCCGGAAGGCTCCTGGGCCCACTCGAGCCCTAATCCAAATATACCAACGAGTCCTAAATCATAATACGGACTCGCTCGAGCCTTCGGAACACTCAAAACAACGCTAAAAATCGAAATCACACCCACAAAAAAGGAAGCAAACTTAGGAATTTTAAGTTTTCTAACTTCGCTAACAACGTGCCGAACTGACCTATACATCTCGGAATGATACCAAATTTCACAGATTACTCAGACGACATCCTACTAACTTGCCCGTGTGATCAAATCGCCAAAAAAACATCATACACAACAAATTAAGTCTCAAAGTCCATGAATTCTATCAAATTTCATAAAACATCAAATTTCCATTTTAAGTCCAAAACACGTCACGAAATCCAATTTCAATCAAACTTTACAGAACGTTCTTAAACCATATATAAGACCTGTACCGGGCACCAGAACTAAAATACGGGCCCGATACCATCACTTTTTTAATCAGATTTCATTTTCAATTTCCTTAAATATTTTCAGAAAACAATTTTACTCAAATATTCATTCCTTGGGCTTGGGACCTCGGAATTCAATTCCGGGCATATGCCCAAGTCCCATATTTTCCTACGGACCCTCCGGGACCGTCAAATCACGAGTCCGGGTCTGTTTACTAAAATAATGGCCGTTGTCAAATTTATTCATTTTAATATCAAGTCATAGCATTTATTTTCACAGAATGTCATAATTAAGCTGTCCGGCTATGTGCCCGGACTGCGCATACAAATATAGGCAACTACAAATGAGGTTTTCAAGTCCTCGAAAGTACGGAATAGATAATAAAACAGGCAATGACCCTATTCGGGTCGTCACAAAAAGGAACGTGGCGTTCCTAGATTGGTTATAAATTATAAACCTTTAAATAAATATTTAAAATGGATTAGGTATCCTATCCCAACAAAAAGGATTTATTATCAAGATTATATGATGCCAATATATTTTCAAAGTTTGATTTAAAATCTGGTTATTGGCAGATTCAAATATGTAAAGAGCATACTTATAGAACTACTTTTAGTGTTCCATTCGGCCAATATGAATGGAATGTTATGCCCTTTGGTTTGAAAAATGTCCCTTCTGAATTTCAGAAAATAATGAATGATATTTTTAATCCATATCTAGATTTTATCATCATTTATATTGATGACATATTAGTATTTTGTAAAATATTGGAAATGCATATTAAGCATCTTGATATTTTTAAGAAGATTGTTATACAAAATGGTTTAGTTATTTCCAAACAAAAAATGAGTTTATTTCAAACAGACGTTCGATTTTTAGAACATAATATTTGTCAAGGAAAAATTACCCCTATTCAAAGATCGGTTGATTTTGCATCAAAATTTCCTGATGTTATTACAGACAAAACTCAATTACAAAGATTTTTGGGAAGTTTAAATTACATATCCCCTTTTTATAAATATTTATCTCGTGACTTGGCCCCTTTATATGATAGGCTAAAAAAGAATTACAAAAATCCTTGGACTGATAGTCATACTACGTTAGTTAAGAGTATTAAACAACGTGTTAAGTCTTTACCTTGTTTGACTCTTGCTAATCCAGCATGGAAAAATATTATTGAGACAGATGCGTCTAATATTGGCTACGGCGGGATTTTAAAACAAGTTAATCATATCAATAACTGTGAATATTTGATAAGATTTCACTCAAGAAAGTGGACTGAAGCCCAGAAAAATATGTTAATGTGGAAAATGAAATGTTAACTATTGTTAAATGTGTTTTAAAATTTCAAGATGATCTATACAATCAGAAGTTTTTAATAAAAACTGATGCTCAATCTGTTAAATATATGTTTGACAAAGATTTTAAACATGATGCTTCGAAATTAATATTTGAAAGATGGCAGGCTCAGTTATCCCATTTTGATTTCGAAATCCAGTATAAAAGGGGAATTGATAATTCTCTTCTTGATTTCTTATCTCGTGAATACTTAAGTTCATCATGAATTTCTATACAGCCTTTCTAGATGAAGAAACGTTAATCACTATTTTAAAGGTGGTTAAGTTATATAAAGACCTACAGGGTCTTATAATTGAAAAAATCATTGACGATATTGTCGAAAAAGAATTTTCTATTCATGATTATTCTTATTATTCTGATAAAATTAGAAGTGATATGCAAGACTACTATTTATCCGAATAATATGAGTTGTTATATTTGCAGCATGGACCCTCCGTGGGCCAAAGGAAGAAGTAAAGGAAAAGGGGGAATCATCCCCAGGAAACTCATACTCTCATGGATCGTCATACGGATCCTTATCCAACTCCCCAGTAATACAAATAGGAAAAAGGAACTTAGTTAATGAGAAGATATCTCTCAGAGGAGAATCTTCGTGTACCCCTTCTATTCATCTGGAAGATATTCCAGAAGATAGCCCGTTATACGGACATCTGCAGGCATATTTAGCTGCCCAAAAGCAAAGTGATACATGTGCTTCAGTTTCCAACGAAGAGGACACTGATGATATCAAGCCCTATGAAAAATTGCAAAAAATAGAAATAATATTTCTTTTAGAAAACTCTGAGATTCAGAGAAAAGATGAGACTTGGAAGATATTCCAGAGATATTTTATTAATGGATTATATTATCCGGGTGAGTCATACAAAACCCGTTCCTATTATGAAACTATTCTCACCAGTACATGCAGTGCAGAGTTTCAACACTTTTATGGTTATAACACAGCGAGAATGTTTATAACTTCTCAAAAATAATTATTAAACAGATTATATCTGTTGAAGATTGGGGGATTTCCACAATGAAGGATAGGCAGATAAGCCTTAACAAAACCCGTATGAATTTTACATATTGGGATTATATCCAAGACTTTGATAAAGTGCTTTATTGTAATAATGAGAGACAAAAACATACTTGGTTTATAAAAGTATGTGCAAAGATATTTGCAGAACCCATTCCTAATTGGTTCCTAAATTGGTAGTCATACGACGGTCCGACAGTCAGAATACTACCGGACCCATTTCTTATGCTATACAAGGAATGGAAAAAAAATTCGCCCGATTTGAATAAGTTATACCACACACATCATATCTGTTATTTGGAAAAAAATGACCAGATATATTTCTTTATAGAATTCTCTATTCCATGGATTCATAAATGGACTCCAGAATTGGTATTCACTGATGAACAGATTCCTTGTTTATATAGGACATTCTTTAATAATTTTTGGGATAAATTGATGAAAAAAGATCCCAAAACAAAAGTATTATATGGTCAAGGACTCTTGGATTCTATTAAAGAAAAAATCCAAGAATACTCAACAACTCCTCAGAGGAGAATGAATGATGATAGCTCAGTCATACATATTGCTAGAAGAATCTCCATTCAAGAAGGAGATAAGAACGAAATGATCACTCTATATTTGGAAGAAGTAAAAAGAAATTTACTTCACTCCCTTAATCAGTATGAAAAGTATGACACTTCGATGCAAAGTGAAACAAGGAACGATGATATTTTAAACGAAGATTCTCAACCTTTGCAATCAGAAAAGATATTATCTGATAAAGATATAGAAAAGGCAGAAGATTTCGTCCCGCAAATAAAAGAATTAGAAAGACGCGGACTATATTCAACAGTCAAAGCCGCCAAGAACCCCACTCAACAGTAGATACACTGTTTACACAGTAGAAACATTGTATACACAATAAATACACTATGTAAGGAACCCACATAGGGGACCCATATTACTGTACATAGATTCTTTATGTTTTTTTCCTTTTGTATATATAGGACCATTTTTTTGAAGATAAGGCATCAACCATTCTCACTCTCTCTCTTGTAATCTCACTCTCTCTCTTGTAATATCACTCTCTCTCTTGTAAATTTCTCTTTCTCTAGTTTCAAGTAAATAAAGTTTCGAGATTATAACAATCATGCCTTGCATCCCGGTCTTACAAGATATTAAATTTATTTATTTCTTTAGTTGATAGTGATTATTATTACTTCGTTGTCTCCTCAGACTTGACAATGTCCGGCTAAAAGATTCATATCTATGTTGAATATCTAATTTCCTTTACATATTAACCATGAAAGATCTAGACTCTATCAAAATATAAAGGAATTTCAATATAGTTTCTTGGCTTGGTTCCAAGATGGTGGTACAGTCGAATCTAGTACTACTCTTATTGGCTCTGCCTTAGTGGCTCCGTTTAGCAAGGCGTGACATTAAAAGCCCGCTGAAGGTGTTAAAAGGGCGTCCTCTCTCACAGTTAGAACCGCTAGACACATGTGCTCAATAAGAGTATGTATTAGATCCAGACAGGCCCCATGCTTGGGTAAAAGGATAGATCCTTCCATACAGTCATTAAACTCTATAAAAATTCTTGTATATTTCGTTACTGGCCGAGCGAACTACCGCCAGTACTTCCTCCAAATAATTATCTTACAAATTTAAATCTTTCAAATAAATATCTCACAATATGACTCTTTCAAATAAATATCTTTCGTATATAATTCCCTTAAATAAAACCTTTCGAATATAATTCTTTCAAATAAAAACCTTTCATTTCGAATATAATTGTTTCAAATAAAAACCTTTCGAATATAATTCTTTCATGTAAAACCTTTCCTTTCGAATAAAATTCTTTCAAATAAAAACCTTTCGAATATAATTCTTTTAAATAAAAACCTTTTCTTTCGAATATAATTCTTTCAAATAAAAACCTTTTGAATATAATTTTTTTAAATAAAACCTTTCAAATATAATTCTTTAAATAAAACCTTTCGATTATACTTCTTTCAAGTGAAATCACCGATTGACGCCTCACTTCATAATCCTAAAAATCTCGGGACTCATCCCACTTTCATATCTCACGGCACCTCGTGCCCATATTTCTAGCCCAACCGTATGGGTATTTAATAAGACAAAAGACATAATAATTTAACAAAGTGACTGAGGAGTGAATGATGGGTACTTCACAAATAAGTAACAACACAATAAATAGAGGTAAAAAATAGGGGCACTCCCGAGGTATCGCCTCGTAAACCCAAATGTAAATGCTCAACAAGGGGATTTTCTAGGGTACCGCCTCGTAGTCCCAAAATAAATTTGCAAGACAGGGGGATCTCCTGAAGTACCGCCTCGTAGTCGCAAAGTAAATATGCAGTACAGGGGGATCTCGAGGTACCGTCTCGTAGTCCCAAAGTAAATATGCAGTATAGGGGGATCTCCCGAATTAACGCCTCGTAGTCTCAAAGTAAATATAAAGAAGCAAAGATGGGGGAATAACTCAGCAAGAATAACCTCTTCTTAAATCCAAATTTTGATAAATATATTAACGCCTCAGTTTAAACTTATTTAATTAATTATTTGCAGATGGAAAATACATAATGTGATTATTTCCTAGAAATATCAAATCAACAAACACACGAAATTCACATAAAAATTTAAGTGGCAATCACACCAAATTATCATGTAAATTAAAAACTAGACAAACAAGGAATGAGGCATGACAATAAAGGATTTAATAAGTACCAACAATTTCCAATTTAATACTTAAAGGTGTCTGTGAATTTTAACCGACATAATTTGCACATATAAACCAAGTACGTACTCGTCACCTCGCGTACACGATTTTCACATTACACAAATGGCACATACAACTCAATGCCTAAGGGGTAATTCCCCCACTCTAGATTAGGCAAGATACTTACTTTTACAGAGTTAGACCAATATTCTAAAATAGCCTTTTTTCTTGAATTGACCTCCGAAAAGCTCAAATCTATCCAAATTAATTGTATAACTTTATTAAAATTCATCGAAAACAATTCCGGATAATAAAACGCCGACTTAAAATTTCACATTAAAAAGTCAACCAAAAGTCAACACGTGACCCGTCTCGCGGAACCCCACATAATATTCATGAAATTCGAAAACCCATTCCTATTCGAGTTTAACCATACCAATTTTACCAAATTTCGATAACAACTCGACCTCCAAATTTTAAATTTTCGTTCTTGAAAAGTTTTGCAAAAATCATGATTTTTTTCATTAAATCCAAAATAAATGATGAATATAACCATAGAATCATGAAATATAATCATTCTCAGATATAGAATACCCACTCCAATCCATATGGTAAAAATTTCCTGAAAAAGCTTTTCAGTCCGAGCTTCATAGCTCCAAATATGTTAAAATGGCCGAAACCCATGCTTGTAGAATCTGTCCAGGAAAGTTGTATTTGACATTTGAGACTTATATATCGCATTTGACACAAGCAATTTTGCCTCAGGCTCCAGAAAAACAACATTATCAACCTTCAGTAAATCGATCATAATTTTTCTATACAAATGTCCAAATAATAAATGGTTTAACTTTCTGGAAACTAGACACCAAGAGCTACAACATTCATGTTTTTCTTGTCTCCCAATTGCTTATAAATTGTGAGATATAAGCTCCCAAACTCAGCCCTGTGTAGCAGAAATTTCTGGCGATGCACACTGCTTTAGCCAAAATCTGCAGTACCAGCCTTCAGCCAATTGATCATAACTTTCTATATAAATGTCCAAGTGATGAATGATTTATGTTTCTGAAAATTAGAATCAAAGAACTATAACTTTCATGTTTTTGTAATTTCCATATTCTTTACATATTTTGAGATATAAGCTTTCAAAGTTATCTTTGTGTATCAGAAATTTCGCACACTGCTTTTAAAAAAACCAACAGTTAAAAATAGCCTAAAAATGATCCAGAACCACTTCGAAACTCATCTGAGCCCCTCGGTACCCCGTATGAACACACCAAAAAGTTTCAAAACATATTATGGACTTATTCGAGGCCTCAAATCACATCAAACAACGCTGAAACACGAATCACACCCCAATTCAAGCCTAATAAACTAGGAAATTCCAACTTCTACATTTGATGCCGAAACTTATCATATCAAGTTCACTTGACCTCAAATTTTGCACAGAAGTCACAAGTGACATAATGTACATGGTTTTCAGAGATTCAGACCCCGATATCAAAAAGTCAACTCTCGGTCAAACTTCTAAATTCTTTTTTTGCAACTTTCACCAAAATGCTTCAATATATTCTACGGACCTCCAAACCCAATTTCGGGCATACGCCTAAGTCCAAAATCAACATACGAATCTATTGGAATCATCAAAACTCCATTCCGGAGTCGTTATCTCAACACAAACTCAAGTCAACGCTTTTCATTTAAGTTTTAAAATGATAATTGTTCTTTCAATTTAATTCTGAATCTTCTGAAAATCAAACTCGACTGTACACGCAAGTCATAATACATATTACCAAGTTACTCGGGGTCTTAAGTCCCTGAATGGGGTGTTAATCTTAAAATTACAAGTCGGGTCATTACATGAATCCAACTTGCACACGTATTCTAATATCCCACATCTGATCATCATCAAACTCTGGTCTGCTATGAACCTGGTTCATTTGTCAGTTGCATCTCACTCATGCATACCAGTTAAGTAGCACATTACCCTGGAATATGAAAACTGATTCTTTCAAATAGTTGGTCATGGTTTGTTAATCCTCAAAACATGATACTTGCTCGGTCCAACACTTCTATTTAATATGTCGATATTTGCACAAGTGTAAGGGGCTCGACTTCCATTCATCGCAACCCTAAAGATGACTAGGCATAAATCAATCAATGTTTAGAACCTGCAAACAAATAAACTTGACAACCAGGTTTTATTGATCAGCAACAAATATGAATATGCACATAATTAACTTCATCCTTTTGGCATTATTGGAAACATAAAGTGCTAATAGAATCAAAAGAGAAAATTGCAATAATGTAAAACTCATGGCCACTTGAGCTATACTACATAACTGACTAGGCCAACAACTCAAACGTTTAATCCAATTAATTATCCTGATGTGATTGTACAAATAGTAGCCAAAATAAGAAAATAACAATGTACCACATTAAGCACTATGGGTCCAAACAAAAATACAGTTGAACAAACCCGTCAAGCTGCCAACAATACCAAACGAAAAAAATATTTCTAGATGATGGTCATAGAAGGGACAATGTTGTAAGATTGGTTTGTCTTAAGATCTTCTAGATAATTTTGTTTCTGTTTTTGTACGTTGTTCTTACCGGTGGCATTCCTTCAAGTTTGAGGTGTTTTCCAGATTGTACCCTAATTTCGAAAAAACATGATTCCTTCTGAGTTTAATCTTGGTATTTCCTTAAAATTTACTCAGGCTTACACTTATATACATGTATTTATTTTACGTTATCGATCCGTGATATAAAAGGTCGGGTATGACACCTATTGTGCAACCACCGATCAATTGGGTATGATGAGACATGATATGAGATATTATCAAGCCCTTGTGCGGTCGGGCGCAATGATGTGTGATGTGAGGCTACCGAGTCCTCTTGGGGATGGCTACGTCGAGTCTTGTTGAGGCCAGGTACTATCGAGACCTCCTAAGGTCGGGTACAATCGATTCCTCTATGAGGTCGAGTATGGAGAGATATGTGCTACGAGGCTATCGAGTCTTATTGAGGAAGACTACACGGATTCTTGTTGAGACCAGGTACATTCGCAGCCTCCTGAGGCTGGGTATGACCGATTCCGCTATGTGGCCGAGTATGGAGTGACAGGTGATAATATGCCCCAAAGAGTGATATATATATATATATATATATATATATATATATTTCATTGCCCCAATGAGTGGCTTGACTTTTGCAAAAACTTGCAGTTTCATGCTTATAGCAGTGTACGCCCCGGGAGGCTTATCTACGATATTCAGGTTGAGGCTTGTGAATTTCTATATCTTATGTTATGCCTTTGGTTTACATATAATTTCTATTTTACATACTCAATATATTTTTTGTACCGATGCCCTTTTGTTTGGGAACTGTGCTCATGGCCACATGTACAGATAGATCCAGTGACGTCCCTCTCCAGTACGATGTTTGCTCCAGCTGTTGGTCATTGCACTCCACTTCTCTGGATTATCCCTTCAAATGTCAATAGGTACCGAAGTGTATGCTTCAGTTAATTTTGAGTACGTTGGGGACCTGTCCCAACCAAGCCATGTACTATGTATATTTTCCCGGCACTCTTAGAGGCTTGCAAACTAGTGTTTGGTTGCATGTAAAAGGGTGGTCATGAATTACTTGGCAAAAATTGTGAATACGTATAAGATGTAAATGTTCCCTTCACCGTCAATTTTGGAATTTCATCAAATTCCAAATATCGCACATCAGGGTCTGATCGGCCCAACTTCTTTAGAAAAGATGTAAGTATGGACATCGGTTTGCACGGGCCTTCAAGCATCGTGTTCCAATCACACCTCCCAAGGTTAGGGTATGACAACGTAGCTAACCATATAATACTATCTATGAATCTATATTTGAACTCAAAAGTGGATATTATAGATTGCATATAAGATTGAGTAGAGTAAGTTCTTGAATCCGGGCATCGGAGAATAGATTTGCGATTTAGGATATGCATATTCTAGTTACCTTATTTGGTTATTTATGCAGGAAATATACATGCATTCGTGTTAATCATTATTCTATAGAGATATAGTATTAGGCAGTCTTGAATAGGCAAGCGAAACATTGAAAGAACTTTGTGAGCATAATAAATCTTGCTAGTCCACCAATTAGATAAATCAAGTGATTAAATCAACTAGAAGAAAGCAATTGAGAGACATTGATCCCATAAACACAAAATGTTCCCAACTCATTGAATTCTTCCTAAGTGTTTGGTTGTTTTCTTTTCTCATTTGAATCTCTTGCTTGTTGCATAATTTCGTAGTATTAAAAATCAGAACCATCTTCGTCATAACTCGGTTGAGAAATAAACTATAAGCAGTTTAGATTGGACGATAATTAATCATAAATTCTCGTGGGATGATACTTTCTCAACACTTTATTACTTGTCGACCGAGTATACTTGCGTGTGCATTTGGACCCAACAAGTTTTTGGCGTCGTTTCCAGGGATTTAGAAATTAGATACTTGTCTGACATAGCTTTTCCTTGTTTTTTTATTTGAGTTATAACTTGTTCACTGTTTCTAAATCTACATGTATTAGCACTGAATGCTAAGAAAAAGTAACAGTTTGACCAATCTTCCTCTTCTTGATCCTTAACCCGAAAGACTTTTTCACAAGTTAAGGAGGGAGGTGGAAGCAAGATCAAGAACTCCATAGTTGGGCATTGTAGTCCAACCACAACCAATCGAGATTGCAGAGAATGATGAGAGACCGGTGATCGAGGCCACAAGGCCTAGTCTCACAAACATGACTCAGGCTATTGTGAAGCCTGACATAACCAGTTGCTTCGAGCTGAAACAAAACATGGTTCAGCTAATTCAGTTCAAGTGGAAATTTGTGGCTTTATCGCATGAAGATCCGCAAAGGCACATACATAACTTTTTGGAGATTACGGATACATGCAACTATCCGAACGTCTCCAAGGACTATGTCAGACTGACCTTGTTTCCCTTTTCTCTGTTAGGGGAAGCAAAGGAATGGTTGCAGAAGAACCAACAAAATCAATACGCACATAGGATGATCTAGCATGGATTTTCTTGATCAAATTCTTTCCCACAAAGAAAACAAAGTCACTAAGAAGCCAAATTTTGGGATTTCAACAAAAAATGGAGAGAGTCTACGCCAAGCTTGGGAGAGATATAAAAAGTTACTCAGAGATTGTCCGTATAACTGTCTAACTGATGAAGTGTTGGATCATACTTTTGTGGATGGGTAGGACAACACTTCCAAATTGAATCTAGACTCAGCTCGTGGAGGTAGTTTCATGCAAAAGCCATATAGTGAGATTCAGTCTCTACTGAACAACTTCACCACAAATGATCATAACCTAAAAGATAAGGGTGAACCAAGAAGAATGATAAAATAGAGAGAAACATGTACAATTAAGCTTGATGATTTCTCAGCCATGAGAGAAGACATAGCATAGTTAACCAATCAGGTGACTAAGATGACGATGCAACAAGTACATCAGATGCAACATGTGCAACAAATGAATGCAGTTTGTGAAATTTGTGGAGATGGTCGTACGAGTGACCAATATTTGGTGAATCCAAAATCTATTTATTATGTGGGCCAGCAGGGTAGAGGGCCAATGAACCAAAAGGCATAATATGGGAACATATATAATCCCAACTGGAGGAATCACCTGAAATTTTCATGGGAGTGGAATCAGGCTACTCAAAATCAATACAGACCCTAAGGAAACTACAATCAGCCCCAAACTACACCACAACAAGTAGAAAAATGCACCAACGATATGTTGAAAAAGATGTTTATTGACAACCAAAAACTTCAAACAGATAACCAGTAGTTGAGAACTGATTTAAAATTTAGAGAGACAGATTGGCAGTTGGCTGCATCAAAATACCCGACATGAGGGGCCCTTCCAAGTGGTACAGAGAAGAATCCTCAAATAAATGTTGTAACTTTGAGGAATGACAGAGAATTGGAAGAAGTACCAAAAAAATAAAAGAAAAAGTCTCTCCTGAACTGTTTCCTAAAGTTGTGGTGGAAACTGAGGAAGAAAGTGACAAAGGTGAGAAAACATCAATTGCAAGGCGTCCACCCCCTTCCCACAAAGATTGAAGAAGAAGAGTGATGATAGAATGTTCAACAAATTTCTTGATATGCTGAGCCAAATCTAATTAAATCTCTCATTAGTTGATGTGTTACGTGAAATTCTAAAGTATGCTATGTACATAAATGATATTGTGGCTAATAAAAGAAGACAAACCGAGTTTAAAATAGTGGCACTTATTGAAGGGTGCACTTCATGAATTCAAAGGAAGTTGCACCAAAAATTGAAGGATCCTGAGAGCTTCACCATCCATGTTCGAATTGGTAAAGTAGATGTAGGAAGAACACTTTTTGATTTGGGGGCTATCATAAATTTGATGTCTCTCTCGATTTTCAGTCAGTTGGGGTTGGGGACCCCAAGGCTAACCATTGTCATGTTGCAGATTGCTGACAGATCTATTGTTCATCTCGAGGGGGTGATAGAAGATGTGCTACTTCAGATTGGGCAATTTATTCTCCTGGAGGATTTCATCATGTTGGACTATGAAGCTGACCATGTCCTAATCATCTTGGGACAACCTTTCTTAGCCATCTCCAATGCAAGTATAAAAGTTCGTGAAGGAAAAATGTTTCTTAGAGTTGATAAGGTGAAACAAGTATTTAATGTATACAATCATCTTCCAAGTCAATATGAGGACTCGTCTATAATCTTTGTGGTTGAAAAGGAAGAAGAAAAAAATGACGTGGGTGCATATCTGGATAACCCTCTAGAGAAAGTACTTATGATGTTCGACAACATTGACTTGGATGATGAGGTTAAAGATATGGTGCATAATTTAGATGCATGTGCTTACATAAAAAGGATGATTAATTTCGAACCTATAGATAGACCTACTGGGATACCACTCAAGCCATCCATCAATAAAGCTCCCAAGTTGGAGCTCAAACCCTTACCCTCTCACCTTTATTATGCTTATTTGGCTGCTAAAAAAAACTTTACTTGTTGTTGTATCTTCTGAGTTGTCTATTTTGCAGGAGGAAAAGCTGCTTCGCATGCTTAGAGAGCACAAACGTGTGATTGGATAGACCATGACTGGCATTCATGGTATTAGCCCAGTGTTTTATATGCATAAGATTCTCATGGAGTATGGACACAAACCAAGTGTGTAACACCAACGCGGTTTGAACTGAGTTACGAAGGAAGTGGTAAGAAAGGAATTCAAGTGGCTAGATGCAGGTATTATCTTTACCATCTTAGACAATAAGTAGGTAAGTCCAATATAATGTACGCTTAAGAAGGGTGGAAATGACGGTGGCCATAAATAAGAATAATGAACTAATTTCAACTAGAATTGTCACAGGTTGGATAATTTGCGTAGACTAACAAAATTAAATAATGCCACTAGAAAGGACCACTTCTCCCTTCTTCATCGATCAAATGTTGGATAGGTTAGCCGGGCATGATTATTACTATTTTCTTGATGGATACTCTGGTTATCATCAAATATTAATTGCACAGAAGACCAAGAGAAGCCACCTTCACTTTTCCTTGTGGCACTTATGCTTTTAAGAGAATGCTATATGGGTTGTGCAATGCACTTGAGACTTTTAAAAGGTGCATGAGGCAATCTTCACTGATATGGTAGAAAAATTTGTTGAAGTATTTATGGATTATTTTTTGGTCTTCGGACCATCTTTTGATGAATTCATAACGAATTTGAGTATAGTGATTTCCAGGTGTAAAGAGACAAACTTGGTGATAAATTGGGAGAAATTCTATTTTATGGTACGAGAAGGGATTATACTCGGGCACAAGGTGTCCAGAGATGGGCTGGAGGTGGACAAGGCACAAGTGGAAGCAATTGATAAACTACCACCTCCAGTTTCTGTCAAAGGAGTCAGAAGCTTTCTGGGTCATGCAGTTTTCTATCGCAGACTCATTAAAGATTTCACTAAGATTTTTGCTCCCTTGTGTTGGTTGCTTGAGAATCACACGCTTTTCAAGTTTGATGACAATTTCTTGAAGGCTTATGAGGAGCTAAAAAAGAGATTGGTGAATGTACTAATTATCACCGCCCCAGATTGAGGGGAGCCTTTTGAGTTGATGTGTGATGTCAGTGACACGGCAATGGGGTCGTATTCGGCCATAGGAAAAAACAAAGTGTTTCACTCTATTTACTTAGTTAGCAAAACTCTGAATCCGGCATAGATAAATTACATGGTTAGAGAAAAAACGTTTCTAGCGGTAGTATAGGCATTTGAAAAATTTAGGGCCTACTTGGCGGGCACTAAAACCATCGTCTACACAGACTATACAGCCATCAGGTATTTGTTTGAGTAAAAGGATGTTAATCCTAGACTAATTCGATGGGTTCTTATTTTGTAGGAAATTAATGTGGAAATAAGAGATCAATCTCTTGTCGTGCTTGGAAACTCGCGTGCATGTTGATGCAGAGAGAGAGATTTCGGAAAGCTTTCCTGATGAGCAATTGTTAGTTTTTATGGCTAGCGCAACCCCATGGTATGTTGAATATGTGAACTCTACTATAAGTGGAGTGACGCCTCAAGAGTTGTCACCAGATTGTAAGAGAAAATTCATACATGATGTTAGATTTTATCTATGGAATGAGCCATTTTTGTTTAACCATTGTGGAGATCAGCTAGTGCGCTGTTGTTTCCTCAAGGAGGAGATGGAAGTAATTTTACATGACTTTCATGCATCACCTTATGGAGGGCTCCATGCTGGAGACAAAACGACTGTAAATGTATTGCAATCGGGATTTTATCGGCCAACTTTGTTCAATGATGCACACGAGTTTGTGAAACGATACGATATGTGTCAAGTAATGGGCTCAATTTCAATGAGGCATGAGATTCCATTGAAGGGCATACTTGAGGTCGAAATCTTCGATGTTTGGGGAATATACTTCATGGGACCGTTTCCATCATCTAATGGTCATAAGTACTTCTTGGTTGTAGTAGATTATGTTTCAAAGTGGGTAGAGGTTATGGATTTGCCTACGAATCATGCTAAGGTTGTGGTGAACTTTGTGAAGAAAAATATTTTTGCGAGACATAGAACTCCACGTGATTTGATTAGAGATGGAGGTACTCACTTTTGTAACTAATTGTTGGGCAACCTCTTGGCTAAGAATGGGGTAAAACACAAGTTCTCAAGAGCCTATCATCCGAAAACCAATGGTATAGTCGAGGTTTCGAATAGGGAGGTGAAGTAGATTTTGGAGAAGACGGTGAGCGCTAGTAAAAAGGATTGGTCTAGCAAGATGGATGACGCTCTATGGCATATTGAAATGCATATAAGACTCTAATTAGAACTTCTCCATACAAGTTGGTTTATGGAAAGACTTGTCACCTGCCCATTGAGCTTAAGCACAAGGTATCTTGGGCAATCAAGAAGCTCAACTTTGATATGGATCTAGCTGGGGGAAAATGAATGTTGCAACTCAATGAGCTCAAGAAGTTTTGATTTCACGCATATGAAAATGCGAAGTTGTACTAAGAGAAAATAAATAGATGGCATGAAAAACATATTGTGCATCGTGAGTTTGAACCTTGTCAAGCCATTCTCTTGTTCAATTCAAGGTTGAAGCTCTTTCCTAGGAAGCTCAAGTCTAGATGGTCGGGGACATTTGAAGTGGTGCGCACTATGAAACATGGAGCTATTGATCTACAGGATCCCGAAAGTGATGGCACGTTCTTAGTCAATGGCCAAAGCGTTAAACACTATTGGGGTGGTGGCGTTCGTCATCACAATACTTTGATAGACTTGGTGGGTGCTTGAGAGAACATTCTGTGTCGTACCGCGATACTAAATCATGGGCTTCATGGGATAAAACCAATAGTAATGTTGTAAACATCATGCCATGACTCTAACTAAGGCGCTTGTTAGGAGACAACCCTAAATTTGTAGATTAGTTTAGCTTAATTAGCTTTTTCTTTTTGCTTTTGCCTACTAACTTTTTGAGTTTTGGTGTTTGGATAGGTACGGGAAAAGATTTGGAAGGTCAAAACACATGAAGGAGTCCAAAAAACGGAGTGCAAATCACTTCATTGAGCTTTGAACTTTGCCTAGAGAGGCAAGGACCTCGCCATAGGACTAGCCCCACGAGCTTCCCCGCGTGTTAAGACTAGCATCGCCCAGTTAGTACCTCGCTATAGGCTTGGCGTCGCGTGCCCATGTGCGATGTAGATCTCGCGTTTCCCTTCGCACCGCCCATCTCCCCCGCATCTCAAACCTCACATCGCTCAATGTATTGTGAGATGGGTCCGCGTCCAAGCTCGCGAGGCCAGTTAATATTTTCTTGATTTTTCTTTTAAAAATCCACGCATCCCTATTAAAGCACATGCACACTCAAAACTGAAACCCCTTATATTATTCCTCACTGCCCAGCCCCCTACTCTCTTTCACTCAGCCAAATCTCTCAAGTCTTCTCTCACATACTCATACACCCAAGCACAACACAAATTGATGATCACTCCTCCCTCTTTCAACATCCAAGGTATGATTTATGGTAAATCTTTCTTCTATTTTGGGATTAATTGAGGTGAATTGCAACATGATAACTTTACGAATGTCTTGAATGGTGAAATTATGAATGCTTGTCCCAACACCATGGGAGTTTTTACACTCGAATCCCAAGCCTATTTTGGAGGGTGAGGCAATCCCTCAGCCACACGAAAGCTTCATCCTAACTAGTGCATACCATGTGTTTGTTAAAATGCCTCAAAAGTAATTTTTGTCCTAATTGGTGCCCAAGTCTTCGGGATCGATACACTAGTAAGTAGTAAGCTTTCCTAAAATTACATTTAAGTGTAGGTTCGCGCACTAGAGCTGGGTTGAAGGGTTCATTTATGGTACCTACATTGTCTTCCCGTATGAACTAATTGTCTTGTAACTATAGTCATTGCTTAATTTCAAGAGGTGAAGTCTTATTAGTCTCGACTTACTTGGCCTCCATGTGCTAAACTCTTAAATGTGGGGTCATAAGACCACGTTTCAAATTGATTCATTGCTCTCCGAGTTGACTAACATAAAATTGTGCAGGTACAAAAATGATACGTCCAAACCCAAA
Source organism: Nicotiana paniculata (assembly GCA_005239505.1). Taxonomy (NCBI): domain Eukaryota; kingdom Viridiplantae; phylum Streptophyta; class Magnoliopsida; order Solanales; family Solanaceae; genus Nicotiana; species Nicotiana paniculata. Next base: position 20,748 of record MDKI01173102.1, read on the forward strand.
TGCACCACTAACAGACAAGGGAAAACTACATTCCCACTAAGGGCAAGTCATCCTCCGCATCACCACCGAAGAAGTGGAAAAGATGAGAAGACACTTCTAGTAGTTCGGCCAAGGTGTTACAAGCGGTTCCATCCATGGAAGCCTCACGACTAAGGCCTCGGAGAGAGCGTGAATATGGGCTTAAAATCATACCCCATCCTCCAAGGCGTGATACATGATTTGTAAGCTAAAGCATAATGCACCCAGATTTAGCTGCGGTTGAGCTATGTTTTCAGGAACCCTGGGGACGTCAATGTGAGCCTAGTTTGCGAGTTCTATTCCGCATGGGATCCGGATGATGAGGAGCAGTTGGTGCCCATCAAGGAAGGTTAATCGATATCTATTCATATTCTCTATGTTCTTACTTGGGAGCTCCGGATATTCCACATAAGTCATTGGATAACTTCATTGACCGACCTTCATATCAAGAGATTTGACACACTTTATGTGGTGCCATTTCTGTGGCTGCCTAGGTTCGTGATAAAAAGACTCACTACCATAGAAAATTCCCAATGAAGAAGTTGAAGCTTGAGGCCCAATTCTAGTTGAAGTTGATCAATGCTTGGTTGCTACCGTGCAATTATGATACTCTTATTGGGCGTGAGAGAGTGTGTCTGCTGTATTTCTTGATGACCGGACAAAAAGAGAATGTGGTCCATTTGATACACCACCAGATAGCTTAAGTGAGAAAGAGTAAGAGGATAGACAGATTATTCTTTGGAAATATGTTGATGTAGTATCTGAGGAAAGAGGAAGTGGATGAGGAGCTGGATTTTAACATGATCATTAGGAAACCACTCCGAGGGACTGCCATCACGAGCATCCAGGCATATGTGGATATATATATGACTACATTTACTAGTGTCGAGCGTAATGCTCATGATGATAGTTTCATGGCCCATTTTAATGGTACGCTCGATGTGACGACCCAAAGGGTCATCACCTATTTTATTACCTATTACGTACTTCCGAGGCCTTAAAAACCTTATTTGTAGTTGCCTCTATTTGCGTGTGCAGTCCGGGCGCGTAGCCGGACAGCTTAAATATTAAATTCTGTGAAAAATGCTAAGCCATGATATTAAAATGAATAAATTTGACTATGGTCAACATTTTGGGTAAACGGACCCGGACCTATTATTTTACGGTCCCGGAGGGTCCGTAGGAAAATATGGGACTTGGGCGTATGCCCGAAATCGAATTCCGAGGTCCCAAGCCCGAGAAATGAATTTTTGAGTAAAATTGTTTTCTGAAAATATTTATGGAAATTAAAAATGAAATCTAATTAGAAAGTGATGGTATCGGGCCCGTATTTTGGTTTTGGCACCCGGTACAGGTCTTATATATGGTTTAAGCGCTTCCTGTAAAGTTTGGTTAAAAAAGGATTTCGTTTGACGTGTTTCGGACTTGAAATGTGATATTTAATGTTTGATGAAATTTGATAGAATTCATGGATTTTGAGGTTTAATTCTGCATGTACGATGTTGTTTTGGCGATTTGATTGCACGGGCAAGTTCGTAGGAGGTTATGTAAGTTATCTGTGAAATTGGGTGTCATTCCGAGTTGTATAGGTCAGTCCGGCACATTGTTAGCAAAGTTAGAAAACTTAAAATTCCTAAGTTCGGTTCTTGAGGTTTGGGGGTGTGATTTTTGGTCTTAGCATTTTTTGAGTGTTCCGAAAGCTCGAGAGAGTCCGAATTATGATTTGGAACTCGTTGGTATATTCAGATTAGGGCTCGGGTGGGCCCAGGAGCCTTCCGGGCACCTAGAGGGGCTAAAAACCAGCAAACAAGGTTGTTGGTGCACCTGCTCTGGTGTGACCGCAGGTGCGGTTGCCCAGCATCGCATGTGCGAGACCGCAGGCGCGGTCCCAGGCATTGCAAGTACGACCACCAATGGCTTGGCCAGCCCTCGCAGGTGCGAGATTTGTCTCGCAAGTGCGGGACCGCAGGTGCGGTCCCAGACATCGCAGGTGCGATCACTGTTCAGGCAGTGAGCTTAAGTACGGGTTTTAAACCCATTTTCCTCATTTTTCATCTTCTTCCTTAGGCGATTTCCACCATTTTTAAGAGCTTTCTACCAGATCTTGTAAGGTAAGTAAATTCCTCCCGTAAATTTGTTTCATGCATGCATCTTAGCTTAATTAACCACATAAACTAGTGCAAAAATTCAAGGAATTGGGTAGTAACCTAGAACTTGTGATCATTGAGAAATTTTCCGCAAATTGGCGATGAAATCAAGTAAAAATTGTATATTTATGATGCTTAGGCTTTGGGTGAGTGTTCCCTTCGAGAATTGCAAGAATCCGGGCGAGCGGGTTCGGGGTCGAATTTTGATAAATTTGAAAGAATGCTAGGAAATGGATAATTAGGCCATTTAATTGAATCCTTGAATCCTTATTGATATACTTGAGTTGATTATGTCTAGATAAAACCATTCCCGAGTTGAATTCTAAAGGAAAGGCAGTGTTAGAGGGTTGATTGCTATATTTTGGACCTGAGGTAAGTGTTTGGCCTAACCTTAGCTTGAGGGAATAGGAGTTGAGTATTATTTGCTATTTGCTAATTCAAATATGATGTATAGGCATGGTGACAAGTATCTATACTTGGTGTCTAGCATGACCGTGAGTCTGAATTGTAAATATTTCGATTTTGTTGTAATTCCTATGCTTAGTTGATGATCCATATATGATGTAAATGAGCATGTGAAGGAAATTGAAATCTTTATACATCTTTGGAGCATTGGCTCAAATTGTGAACATGCATAATGAAGATATATGAGTAAATTGCATCTTGAAGCGTTGGCTCAAATTGTGAACACGCATAATAAAGATATATGAGGTAATTACATCCTTTGGAGCATTGAATCAAGTAATAAAGCAAATCATGGAAGTGAGTGCGAAAGAAAGAGAAAGAGTTGTTGAAATGTTCCCTTACCGGGATTTGATTGATTAATTGATGTTCCCTCGCCGGGATTTGATTGTTTAATTGATGTTCCCTTGCCGAGATTTGATTGTTTAATTGATGTTCCCTTGCCGGGATTTCTATTTTTACTTTGTTTATTTCCTTGCCTTCGTTTGTGATTGTTGTTTGGGTAAGGTAGAGTGTTAAAGCACGAAGGGTGATGCCGTACCATGTTTACATTATTATTATGCACGAGGGGACATTCCGTGCCATGTTTATATTTTTATTATGCACGAGGGGACATTCTGTGCCATGTTTTACATTGTTTATGCACGAGGGGACATTCCGTGCGATGTTTTACATTGATTATGCACGAGAGGACATTCCGTGCCATGTTTATATTGTTATTATACACGAGGGGACATTCCGTGCCATGTTTTACATTGATTATGCACGAGGGGACATTCTGTGCCTTGTTTATATTGTTATTATGCACTAGGGGACATTCCGTGCCATGTTTTACATTGATTATGCACGAGGGGACATTACGTGTCGTGTTTATATTGATTATGCACGAGGGGACATCTGTGTCGTGTTTTACATTGTTATTATACACGATGGGACATGACGTGCCACATCTTTCACTGTTTAATCTGTTTGTCATTTCCCATGAATATTTTCAGATATTTCAGACTGTTGTTTTTGTTTCTGTCATTTCTGTATTTGATATCTCTTACCCCCAACATGTTCTCCCCGTAATTAAATTCTTGTTTAGTTTCTGCTATATTATTGAACTGCACAGGTAAAAGTTGTTGTCGTGTCTTAGCCTCGTCACTACTTCGCCGAGGTTAGGCTCGGCACTTACTCAGTACATGGGGTTGGTTGTACTGATGCTAGCGGGTTCAACGTTAGATTCCATCACGACCCGATGGTGGGATTTCGGGGCGTGACAAGTTGGTATCAGAGCACTAGGTTACTTAGGTCTCACAAATTACGGACAACTTGGTAGAGTCTGAGGGATCGGTACGGAGACGTCTGTATTTATCCCCCAGAGGCTGCAAAGTTAGGATGACTCCATATTTATTTTCTTCTCTGTCATGCGCTATGAATTTTGAGTACTGATTTATTTTCTATTCTATTCTCTCACAGATGGCGAGGACGCGTGCTTCCCTTGGTTCTGCCCAGCAGCTTGCCACTCCTGCTACAGCTCCTACTCGGGGTCGAGGTCGAGGTCGAGGCCGAGGCTGGGGCCAGGCTCAGCCAAGGGCAGCATCCTTAATGGAGGACCCTCAGATCGAGTCTAACGAGGAGGTCCCAGTTCCGGCAGTCCCAGTTTGACCAGCTCAGGTCCCAGAGGGTTCATAGCTACCCCAGTTCTTCAGGACGCCCTTGTCCGTCTAGTCGGACTCATGGAGAGTGTAGCATAGGTGGGTCTTATTCATACAACACCATCCGTCTCTCAGGCTGCGGGAGGTGCCCGGACTACTGCTTCCCGCGTGCCAGAGCAGCTAGCTCCATAATTTTAGACTCCGGCACCTCAGCCAGCCGGAGTAGCTTAGCCGGGTATTGCAGCACCAGTAGATGAGGGAGCAACAATGTCAGCAGATGCTTTGTGGAGACTGGACAGGTTCACTAAGTTATTCACTTCTACTTTTACTGGTTCACCATTAGAGGACCCCCAGGATTATTTGGAAAACTTCCATGAGGTTCTTCGGAATATGGGCATAGTGGAGTCGAACGGGGTTGACTTCGCTATTTTTCGGTTATCTGGCGCAGCCAAGAGTTGGTGGAGAGCTATTGCTTAGCTAGGCCATCTGGATCTACACCTTTGACTTGGACTCAGTTCTCAGAGGTATTTCTGGGGAATTTCCTTCCCATTACTCAGAGAGAGGACCTTCGGAGGCAGTTCGAGACCAGGTTTATCACTCTAGCCCGACATGCTCTTATGATACTTCCCACTGATCGGTAGAGGGTTCGGAGGTTTATCGAGGGATTGGCCCGGCCTATCAGACTTTAGATGGCCAGAGAGTCAGGTACAGATATATCATTCCAGGATGCGGCCAATGTGGCCAGGAGGATTGAGATGATTTTGTCGCAGGGTGGTGGTCAGGGGGCTGACAAGAGGCCCCAGTCATTTTGGTCGTTTAAGTGGAGCCTCATCTGAAGGCAGGGATTCTTCAGGCAGAGGTCATCCTCCCAGAACTTTTCAGTCAGCTCTCCAGGTTTCCCATGGTACTTCAGGTGGTCGTGGTTATCAGATGCAGTATTTCGATCAGCAGCCTTACAGTGCGCCACCAGCACCTAACGGTGCACTGCCACTTCAGAATTTCCAGGGTGGTTATCAGGGTCGAAAGGGTCAGTTCCAGAGTCAGCAGTCACATCAGCAGAGGCCTTGTTATACTTGCGGTGGTTTGGGGAACATTTCCAGGTTTACCTCCGAGGTTCTGGTGGGTCTCAGCATCAGGGTTCTCGTGCCATAGTACAGGTACCAGGTGTTCCAAAGCTTGCCTAGCTAGCTAGAGGTGGGGGTAGAGGTGCTAGAGGTGGAGGTAGAGGTCATAGAGGTGGATCTCAGGACGCCAGAGGTGGAGGCCAGCCAGCAGCCGGCCGTCCTAGAGATATGGTTCAGGGTGGTGGGGCCAAGCCCCGATGTTATGCTCTTCCAGCCAGGCCAGAGGATGAGCCTTCAGATGCAGCCATTACATGTACTATTCGGGTTTGTGGCAGAGATGCTTCAGTGCTATTTGATCCAAGGTCTACGTATTCCTATGTGCCCTATTATTTTGCACCGTACTTGGTCATGCCTAGTGATCCACTGAGTATTCCTGTTTATGTATCTACACCGGTGGGTGATTCTATCATGGTCGATCGAGTCCATCGTTCTTGTGTTGTGGTGATTGGGGGTTTTTAGACCCGTGTTGATTTGTTGCTTTTAGGTATGGTCGACTTTGATGTTATATTGGGGATGGACTGGTTATCCCCATATCATGCCATCTTGGATTGTTATGCCAAGACGGTGACCTTAGCCTTGCCAGATTTGAGCCGTTTGGAGTGGAAAGGAACTCCTACTGTAGTGTTATTTCGTACGTGAAGGCTCGGCGTATGGTCGAGAAGGGGTGTTTGGCTTATTTGGCTTATGTGCACGATTCCAGTGTTGAGGTTCCCTCTATTGATTCTGTGTCCGTGGTTCGTAAGTTTCCTGAGGTATTACCTTCAGACCTGTCGGGGATGCCACCCGACAGGGACATTGATTTCTCCATTGATCTGTCTCCGGGCACCCAGCCCATTTCTATTATGCCGTATCGCATGGCCCCGCCAGAGTTGAAAGAGTTGAAGGAACAGTTGCAGGATTTGATTAGGAAGGGTTTCATTAGACCTAGTGTTTCTCCTTGGTGTGCTACAGTATTGTTTGTGAAGAAAAAAGATGGTTCGATGAGGATGTGCATTGATTACTGGCAATTGAACAAGGTTACAATCAAGAAAAAGTATCCACTGTCGAGGATTGATGACTTGTTCGATCAGCTTCAGGGTGCCAGGGTATTTTCGAAGATAGACTTGAGATCTGGCTACCATCAGTTGAGGATTAGGGCATCTGATGTCCCTAAGACAACTTTCCACACTCGGTATGGGTATTACGAGTTTTTTGGTCATGTTGTTTGGGTTGACAAATGCCCCAACAACTTTTATGGATTTGATGAACCGACTGTTAAGGCCTTATTTGGACTCATTCTTGATAGTCTTCATTGATGATATATTGATATTCTCCCGCAGTCAGGAGGAGCACGAGCAGCATCTCAGATTGGTTCTTCAGACTCTGAAGGATAGTCAGCTATATGCAAAGTTTTTGAAGTGTGAGTTCAGTTGCATTCCTGGGTCATGTCGTGTCAGCAGAGGGTATTCAGGTTGACTCGAAGAAGATTGAGGCAGTCAAGAACAGGCCTAGACCAGCATCAGCTATAGAGATTAAGAGTTTCTTGGGACTGGCGGGCTATTATCATCGGTTCATGGAGGGGTTCTCATCTATTGCAGCCCCGATGACCAGGTTGACCTAGAAGGGTGCCCAGTTCAGATGGTTGGACGAGTGTAAGGCGAGCTTTCAGAGGTTCAAGACAGCTCTGACTACGGCACCGGTATTGATTTTTCCCACAGGTTCAGGGCCTTATACAGTCTATTGCGATGCTTTCGGTATTGGGCTTGGTGCAGTATCGATGCAGGAGGGCAAGGTCATTGCTTATGCTTCGAGGCAGTTGAATATTCATGAGAAGAAATATCCAGTGCATTATTTGGAGTTGGCAACCATTGTCCACGCATTGAAGATTTGGAGGCACTATCTGTATGGCGTGGCCTGTGAGGTGTTCACGGATCATAAGAGTCTTTATTACTTGTTCAAGCAAAAGGATTTGAATTTGAGGCAGAGGAGGTGGTTGGATTTGTTGAAGGATTATGATATTACCATCTTATATCACCCAGGAAAGGACAATGTGGTGGCCGATGCTTTGAGTAGGAAGTCAGCTAGTATGGACAGTCTTGCTTTTATTCTGGTCAGTCAGAGGCCGCTTTCTTTGGATGTTCAGGATTTGGCCAATCGATTGGTGAGGTTGGATACTTCTGAGCCTAGTTGAGTGTTGTCTTGTACGGTCGCTCGTTCTTCATTATTAAACCGTATCCGTGATCGGTAGTTTGATGATCCCCATTTGTGTGTCCTTAGAGAAACAGTGCAACGCGAAGGTGCCAAGCAGGTGACCTTAGATCATTATGGTGTTTTGAGATTGCAGGGGCGAGTTTGTGTGCCCAACGTTGATGGGATCCGAAATTTTATTTTAGAAGAGGCCCATAGTTCCCGGTACTCTATTCATCCGGGCACCACGAAGATGTATCAGGATTTGCGGTAGCATTATTGGTGGCGTAGAATGACGAAGGATATTTTGGCATATGTGGCGCGGTGTTTGATTGTCAACAGGTTAAGTATGAGCATCAGAGGATTGGTGGTTTATTTCAGAGGATTGAGCTTCCCGAGTGGAAGTAGGAAAGGATTACTATGGACTTCGTTACTAGACTTCCTTTTACCCATAAGAAGTTAGATGCAGTTTGGGTCATTGTTGATAGGCTGACCAAGTCAGCGCAATTCATTCATGTGGCAGTCTCCTATTCATCCTAGAGGTTAGCTGAGATCTATATTCGGGAGATTGTTCGCCTTCATGGTGTGCCCATATCTATCATTTCGGACCGGGGCGTGAATTTTACCTCGCGTTTCTGGGGAGCAGTTCAACGAGAGTTAGGCACCCAGGTGGAGTTGAGCACAACATTTCATCCTCAGACGGATGGGCAGTCCGAGCGGACTATTCAGATATTGGAGGATATGCTCTGAGCTTGTGTTATTGAATTTGGAGGATCATGGGATCGGTTCTTGACTTTAGCAGAGTTTGCCTACAACAACAACTACCAGTCGAGTATCCAGATGGCTCTTTAAGAGAATTTATGTGGTAGGCGGTGTCGATCTCCGGTTGGATCGTTTGAGCCGGGAGAGGCTTGGTTGTTGGGTACAGATTTGGTTCAGGAGGCCTTGGACAAGGTCAGGATCATTCAGGATAGGCTTCGTATAACTCGGTCTAGGCAAAAGAGTTATGCAGATCGTAAGGTTCGAGATGTGGCTTTCATGGTTGGTGAGCGAGTATTGCTCTGAGTGTCTCCTATAAAGGGCGTGATGAGATTTGGGAAGAAGGGCAAGCTTAGACCTAGATTCATTGGCCCGTTTGAGATTCTTGATCGAGTGGGAGAGGTGGCTTATAGACTTGCATTTACACCTAGCTTATCAGCCGTACATTCAGTTTTTCACGTATCCATGCTTCGGAGGTATCACGGTGATCCAGCCCATGTGTTAGATATCAGCACTGTCCAGTTGGACAACGACTTATCTTATGAGGAGAGCCGGTAGCTATTCTAGACTGACACATTCGTCAGTTGAGATCCAAGAGTTTCCCTTCTGTTCGTGTTCAGTGGAGAGGTCAGCCTCCTGAGGCATTAACCTGGGAGTCCGAGTCCAATATGAGGAGCCGTGACCCTCATTTATTTCCCGACTCAGGTACTTCCTTCTTCTGTCCGTTCGAGGATGAACGGTTGTTTTAGAGGTGGAGAATGTGACGACCCAAAGGGTCATCACCTATTTTATTACCTATTCCGTACTTCTGAGGCCTTGAAAACCTCATTTGTAGTTGCCTCTATTTGCGTGTTCAGTCCGGGCGCGTAGCCGGACAACTTAAATATGAAATTCTGTGAAAAATGCTATGACCTGATATTAAAATAAATAAATTTGACTACGGTCAACATTTTGGATAAACGGACCCGGAGCTGTGATTTGATTAGTCCCGAAGGGTCCGTAGAAATAAATATGGGACTTGGGCGTATGCCCGGAATCGAATTCCGAGGTCCCAAGCCCGAGAAATTAATTTTTGAGTAAAATTGTTTTCTGAAAATATTTATGGAAATTGAAAATGAAATCTAATTAGAAAGTGATGGTATCGGGCCCGTATTTTGGTTCAGGCGCCCAGTACAGAACGTATATATGGTTGAAGCTCTTCCTGTAAAGTTTGGTTGAAAACGGATTTCGTTTCACGTGTTTCGGACTTGTAATGAGAAATTTGATGTTTTAGGAAATTTGATAGAATTTATTGATTTTGAGGTTTAATTCTACGTGTATGATGTCGTTTTGGCGATTTGATCGCACGGGCAAGTTAATAGGAGGTTATGTAAGTTATCTGTGAAATTTGGTATCATTCCGAGTTGTATAGGTCAGTTCGGCACGTTGTTAGCAAAGTTAGAAAACTTAAAATTCCTAAGTTCGGCTCTTGAGGTTTGGGGGTGTGATTTTGAGTTTTAGCATTGTTTTGAGTATTCTGAAGGCTCGAGCGAGTCCGTATTATGATTTGGGACTCGTTGGTATATTTGGATTAGGGCTCGGGTGGGCCCAGGAGGCTTCCGGGCACCTAGCGGGGCTAAAAACCAGCAAACAAGGCTGCTGGTGCACCTGCTCTGGTGTGACCGCAGGTGCGGTTGCCCAGCATCGCAGGTGCGAGACCGCAGGCTCGGTCCAAGGAATCGCAGGTGCGACCACCAGTGGCCTTGCCAGCCCTCGCAGGTGCGATCACTGTTCAGGCAGTGAGTTTAAGTACGGGTTTTAAACCCATTTTCCTCATTTTTCATCTTCTTCCTTAGGCGATTTCCACCATTTTTAAGAGCTTTCGACCAGATCTTGTAAGGTAAGTAAATTCCTCCCGTAAATTAGTTTCATGCATGCATCTTAGCTTAATTAACCACATAAACTAGTGCAAAAATTCAAGGAATTGGGTAGTAACCTAGAACTTGTGATCATTGAGAAATTTTCCGCAAATTGGCCATGAAATCAAGTAAAAATCGTATATTTATGATGCTTAGGCTTTGGGTGAGTGTTCCCTTCGAGAATTGCAAGAATCCGGGCGAGCGGACTCGGGGTCGAATTTTGATAAATTTGAAAGAATGCTAGGAAATGGATAATTAGGCCATGTAATTGAATCCTTGAATCCTTATTGATATACTTGAGTTGATTATGTCTAGATAAAATCATTCCCGAGTTGAATTCTAAAGGAAAGGCAGTGTTAGAGGGTTGATTGCTATACTTTGGACCCGAGGTAAGTGTTTGGCCTAACCTTAGCTTGAGGGAATAAGAGTAGAGTATTATTTGCTATTTGCTAATTGTCAAATTTGATGTATAGGCATGGTGACGAGTATCTATACATTAGTGTCTAGCATGACCTTGAGTCCCTATATTGTGAATATTCCGGTTTTGTTGTAATTCCTATGCTTAGTTGATGATCCATATATGATGTAAATGAGAGTGTGAAGGAAATTGAAATCTTTATACATCTTTGGAGCATTGGCTCAAATTGTGAACACGTATAATGAAGATATATGAGGAAATTGCATCCTTGGAGCATTGGCTTAAATTGTGAACACGCATAATAAAGATATATGAGGTAATTACATCCTTTGGAGCATTGGCTCATGTAATAAAGTAAATCATGGAAGTGAAAGCGAAAGAAAGAGAAAGAGTTGTTGAAATGTTCCCTTACCGGGATTTGATTGATTAATTGATGTTCCCTTGCCGGGATTTGATTGTTTAATTGATGTTCCCTTGCCGGGATTTTATTGTTTAATTGATGTTCCCTTGCCGGGATTTGATTGGTTAATTGACGCTCCCTTGCCGGGATTTGATTGTTTAATTAATGTTCCCTTGCCGGGATTTCTATTTTTACTCTGTTTATTTCCTTGCCATCGTTTGTGATTGCTGTTTGGGTAAAGGAGAGTGTTAAAGCACGAAGGGTGATCTCGTGCCATGTTTACATTATCATTATGCACGAGGGGACATTCCGTTCCATGTTTATATTGTTATTATGCACGAGGGGACATTCCGTGCCATGTTTACATTATTATTATGCATGAGGGGACATTCTGTGCCATGTTTATATTGTTATTATGCACGAGGGGAAATTATTTGCCATGTTTTACATTGATTATGCACGAGGGGACATTCCATGCCATGTTTATATTGTTATTATGCACGAGGGGAAATTCCGTGCCATGTTTTACATTGATTATGCACGAAAGGACATTCCGTGCCATGTTTATATTGTTATTATGCACGAGGGGACATTCTGTGCCATGTTTTACATTGATTATGCACGAGGGGACATTCCGTGCCATGTTTATATTGTTATTATGCACGAGGGGACATTCCGTGCTATGTTTTACATTGATTATTCACGAGGGGACATTATGTGCCGTTTTTATATTGATTATGCACAAGGGGACATTTCGTCCCGTGTTTTACATTGTTATTATGAACGATGGGACATGCCGTGCCGCATCTTTCACTGTTTAATTTGTGTTGTCATTTCCCGTGAATATTTTCAGACTGTTGTTTTCGTTTCTGTCATTTCAGTATTTGCTATCTCTTACCCCCAGCATGTCCTCCCCTTAATTATATTCTTGTTTAGTGTCTTCTATATTATTGAACTGCACAGGTAAATTTTTTTGTCGTGTCTTAGCCTCGTCACTGCTTCTTCGAGGTTAGGCTCGTCACTTACTCAGTACATGGGGTCGGTTGTACTGATGCTACACCTGCACTTCTTTATGTTGTGCAGATTACGCAGCCAGACCCGGAGGACATTATTAGTGGGAGTGTCTTCCAGCTTATCATAGAGGCTTCAAGGTATACCCTCTGGCATTCGTGGGCCTTGGTGTCTCTTCCATCCCTTTGTCTTCAATTCTGTCTTATTTTTCCTCCAGTTTCCGAGGCAGACATGTATTTCCTTTCAGTTTTGTATTTAGCACTCTTATAGACAGTTCGTGAATTTGTGACTCCAGGTTTTGGGAAAGTTTACGCGTTGTTGTATTATGTTATCCTTATTTAGCTTGATACCATATGTATTTTCCGCTGTTAAAGTGTGAACTGTGTAGTTTATCCTATTAGAGTGGTGTTAGTTTGCTAGTTTATCTATGTATGTTGGCTTGTCTAGCGGGTTCAACGTTAGACTCCATCACGATCCGATGGTGGGATTTCAGGGCGTGACACTCGACTTGCAGTTACAAATTGGGGGGGGGGGGG
>ML315051.1:0-75060 GCA_005239505.1 Nicotiana paniculata
CAAAGGACCCCTGGCGTTAGAAGGCTAAGGCCTGGCTAACGCCAGGGCAGGGCTGGCGTTAGCCGTCTAAGGCCTGGATAACGCCAGGGTAGGGGTGGCTTTAGCAGGCTAAGGCCTGGCTAACGCCAGGGTAGTCCCGGGTCACTCATTTTCGACTCTTGAGCGTATTTTCCACGTTTATGCTCCCATTTAGCTCGGCTTCCATTTCCAATTCACCTACACATAAAATAAATCCCATTAGGCACATACGACGTGTATTTTTATCATTAAAGCACATAAAATTCAAGGTACATAATGCTTAAAATCATGAATTCTAGCCACGCATCAATGACCCGGGAGAGTTTCCGCGCATATTGTACAAGTCAGCATTTTAGAAGAAATTTCATAAGTTTGGGTTGAAGTGCATTTCAGTGATATTGATGTCCGTTTGGGAATCCGAGTATAGGAACAACTCTGTATGGTAATTCTGGAGTTGGGAGCGCGATCGGAAGTGAATTCGGAGGTCCGTAGGTTATTTTGAAATCATTTGGCTTAAGATAGAAATTTGAAGGTTTTTGAGAAATCCGACTGGGAGTGGAAATTTTGATATCATGGTCGGAATGCGAATCCAGAAGATGGAGAAGGCCCGTAAGGTTGAATGTGTCTTGTGTGAAAACTTTGGGGTCAATCGGACGTGAGTTGATAGGTTTCGGCAACGAATGTAGAAGTTGGAAATTTCAAAGTTCATAAAGATTGAATTGTGATGCGATCCATTGTTTCGATGTTATTTGAAGTGATTTGAGGCCTCGGGCAGGTACGCATTATGTTTTGGAACAGGTTGGTGTAATTGGACGGGGTCCCGGGGGCCTCGGGTGGATTCCGGGTGGTTAACAGATCAAATTTGAAGTTGAGGAGGAGCTGAAGCTGCTGGTGTCTGGTGTGGCCGCACCTGCGAGGCTTGGGCTGCAAGTGAGGAGCCGCATGTGCGGCTTTGGTGTCGCGGATGCGGGAGTGGCTGGCTTGGCTGGGGGCGTAGGTGCGAGGCTATTTCCGCACCTGCGATAGTGCAGATGCGGGCGAGGGAGCGCAGGTGCGGAGCCGGCTGGGGAATGAGGAAGCCGCAGGTGCGAGAGTTTGGGCGCACCTGCGGGAGTGCAGGTGCGGGCATAGTCACCGCAGGTGCGGAAGGACTGGAGGCAATGCAGTGTTTTAAACGGGAAATTTGGCCATTCTTTTCCTATTTTCATTTGGTGTGGGCGATTGTGGAGAGCTTCAAGGGGGATTTTCTTCAAGCATCACAAGGTAAGTTGTTCCGATTCATTTCAAGTTAAATACATGGTTTAGGTACGAATTTAAGAGTGGGAATTGGTGGAAAACTATGGGATTTGGAAGAAAACCTAGAATTTGTATTTTTGGATTTTGCCCACGAATTTGAGCATGAAAATTAGAGTAAATTATATATTTGAGTTGGTAAGGCTATGGGTAGAGTTTATCTTCGAGAAATTTCAGAATCCGGGCATGTGGGCCCGAGGGAAATTTGGTCAAATTTTCGAGCGGAATTGGGAATTTATAAAATTTGAATTGTTACAAATATTAGAGTATATTTTCATTGGTTTGCCCATTATTTGACTAGTTTTGGGACGTTGTGCATTAATTTGGGTCGTCGGAAGGGCTTGGAGGCCGCTTATGAATCTTCGAAGCGAGGTAAGTCTCCTTTCTAACCTTGTGAGGGGGAATTATCCCCATAGGTGAACTAATCGAATATGTGCTACTATTTGTGGGGGCTACGTACGCACGAGGTGACGGAATTCGTGCGTAGCTACTATCATGTTTGTGTCTGGGTAGTCTAGGACTCACTAACATGCTTTACGTGTTGTACTTGAAATTTTGCTAATGAAATTACATTGTTAATATTATCGAATTAGTAACGGAAATCCCTAAGAAGGTTGAAGTTTATTTTCCTTAATCATCTAGAAAGAGAATTGATTTTTCCTGGGATAATTGTTTTTCTGATAAAGCAAGTTTTAATTGCCGTGCTTGTAACCTTACCGATAAATTTATAATATTTAAAAGCTTATCGAACTTGGCAAATGAATTTCCAGAAAATATTTAAATACTATCTTCGAGTCCATTAATAAGAGAATTTTTATCACTTCCTTGAGTAACTGTTTTCCTGATAAAATGTGAATTAATGTGTGAATATGTGTATCTACGAGTACCTGAGTTGCATGTATGATTCACGAGCAAGGTAACTCTATTATTATATATGACTGCGTCGCATGATCGATTTGCGAGCGGGGTAATAGATGCATCTATGGTTCGAGCTGTTCGACCCTTCGGCAGTGCACATTTTATTATTGTTGGTTCACGCTGCTCGACCCTCGGCATTGCTTGCGCATGATATTTACTGCGTACTTGCTGTGATTTTTACCTGATTACTGGCCTGGAAATTTTAAATTGTCAACTGAAATGACGAGGATTTAAGAATATTAACTGTGAAAGAAGTTGCTATTTCCTGTCGCTACTTGTTAAATTGCCTATCATATCCATGCTTAGTGTCACCCTTGATTTCATTAAATTGTCCTCTAGCAAGTGTCAAATTCGACCTCTCGTCACTACCTCTTCGAGGTTAGGCGGGATACTTAATGAGTACACGTTGTTTTCGTACTCATGCTACACTTGCTTTGCATTTTTATTGCACAGGTACATTCATAGATAGTGGCCCTGTTTGACGCAGTGATACAACTGACTTGGAGACTTAGACGAGCTGCACCATCCGGAAACGACCCGCAGCCGACAGAGTCTCCCTCCGATGTATTGTATTTTATTTTAAATTTCCTTGTCCAGTTTGTACTCCGCGCAAGTATTGTAGTACATGTATAATTCCTAGAAAATTTGCTCGTGCACTTGTGACACCGGGTTCTGGGATGAGTTTGGGATGCATTTTTATTTAAATGTATTGTTAAACCATCGTTACTTAACGAATTTTATTCACTTATTATGTAAGAAAATGAAGGTAATAAAGATTTCGAACGCTAAAATAGGAATTTAATTTAACTATTAAGTGTTGGCTTGCCTGACATTGGGGTCCGACTCCATCACGACCTTAATGGATTTTGGGTCATGACAACGTGGTATCAGAGTACTAGATTCCCTTAGGTCTCACGAGTCATGAGCAAGTCTAGTAGTGTCTTGCGGATTGGTACAGAGACGTCTGTACTTATCTTCGAGAGGCTACAGGACTATTAGGATTACTTCCCTTCTTGATTCCTCATCGTGCGTTTTGATTCCTTTGAGGCTTATGCCTATGTTCCTTCTTACTCAATCTTACGCGTCGCGAAGTGCTTGCTATGAATCAGGAATTTGAGGAATGGTAATGGTACTACAGATATGGTGCGTGATGTTTTTCCATGCGTAGTTGGTTGGGGCTATTGTCGTTGCTCTGCAAAAGGATAATATGTTGTTTCAGCTCAGTAGTTGTGTTTCTGAGGGCTTTGAGGCTATGCTCGGGTTTTTATGATGCTTATGATTGGTCACCGCATGGTATGGACGTGGTGATAGGAAACTTTCCCATGTGTTGGGACAATGAATGACTTGGAACGAGGTCTTCTCAGAGCGTGATTCCGAGATTTCAGTATTTTATTTCCGGCGGAGGAAAGGCAATTGGACTATAAATGTGCATGATCGGGTTGATAAAGTAATAAGACTTGGTGTTTTCAAGTGAGGTGGAACATTCATCGGTGATGTGATATCGTCTTCTTTGATCAAATAGAATATGTTAAGTTCGCTGGTGTTATAGTTTCTTCGGTTGCATTGGGTCAGAGTGTTGCGAAGTGATATTGAAGAAGCAGTTGTTAGAGATCGTGGTGTGCAGTGGTTCAGGACTGAATAGGCACTTCTAATGCGGGCGGCTCAGGAAGGATGATCTTCGGGAAGGTTTGAAGTTGTGGTGATCTGCTGGTTTAAGTGTTACAAAGATAGTTATTGACCTAAGGCAACGGCTGAGCAGCAAGGGATGAGAAAGGACATGTGGGAAGTGTCAGGTGATGGTTAAATTTCTAAAAGTCTAGGTGTAAGAAAAGATAGTTATTGACCCAAAATCAACTTTGTAGGCTTGGCGTATATGTAGTTTAATTTAAATCGAAAAAGAGTTTCAGCTTTAGGTGATTTACGATTATATCCTTAAATTATACAAATATTTAAGGATATAAAAGTCGATCAATATTTGAGGGATATTTTGGTCGTTCAATATTTAGCATAAATCATTCGTGTTTTTATAATAATATAGATAGATATACGTCTGCCTTATCAAAAAATATCTTATGTACCTCTGTCATTTTTTCATATGTGATTTGGATGACACTACTTCCTCTGCGTACATTCAAAGCTCTTGAATATTATTTGTGTAAATGATCTGTATTACATGCAAGAATGTTAATTAATAAAGTTGGAATATGTTATAGATCTTAACAAAAGTAATTTATGAATAAGATAAATGTAACGACTCGACCGGTCGTTTTATGTTCTAGGACCTCGTGCCCCTAAATGAGACTTCCCGTAGTTGCTTTTACTGATTTATGACTTGCGGGGACAGGTGGTTCGAGGTTTGGAGGAGTTTGGAGTGGTATAGGAATACTTAGTTCCTTAAGGTTGGCCTTAAAGGCCAAGTTTGACTTCGGTCAACATTTTTGGTAAACGACCTCAGAATCGAGATTCAAAGGTTCCGGTAGGTTTGTAGGATGATTTCAGACTTGGGCGTGTGTTCGGAACGGGTTTTGGATGACCCGGGAGCGTTTCGGCGCCAAATAGTGAAATAAGAATTTCCTTAAGTTCAAATTGAGGTTTGGAACGTGTTTTGTGTTATCGAGTTCCAAACAGAATTCTGAGACCGGGAATAGTTCCTTTATATCATTTATGACTTGCTCGCAAAATTTAGTGTCATTCCGAGTAGTATAGGTACGTTTCGGCGTGTTGAAAGTGAATTCAAGAACTTAAAGTTCTTAAGTTTGATCCAATAGGTTTTAGGGTATGATTTTTAGATTTTGCATTGTTTCGGACGTTCTGAAGGTTCGAGCGAGTCTGTATTATAATTTAAGACTTGTTGGTATATTTGGACAGGGTCTCGGGTGGGCCCAGATTACATTCGGGCATCGCGCGAGGCAAAAACCAGCCTTAAAAGACTGCTGGTGCACCAGATCTGGTGCGTCCGCACCTGCGGAGTTATAGCCGCAGGTGCGAGACCGCTTCTGCGGTCCCAGCCTCGCAGGTGCGACTCCAGGGGATGTTGCCCAGTTCTGCAGGTGCGAACCATATTCTACAGAAGCGGAGCCTCAAGTGCGGT
This sequence comes from Nicotiana paniculata, assembly GCA_005239505.1. Classification (NCBI taxonomy): domain Eukaryota; kingdom Viridiplantae; phylum Streptophyta; class Magnoliopsida; order Solanales; family Solanaceae; genus Nicotiana; species Nicotiana paniculata. Next base: position 5,321 of record ML315051.1, read on the forward strand.
CTCCGCTCTGCAGATGCGACCACTGACCCCCCTGCCTCCTTTCCGCAGATGCGAGTTCTTCTCGCAGATGCGGTCCTCGAGCCGCAGATGCGAAAAATTTGTAGGCAGTGAAGTCATCTTAAATGCGAGACTTAGCCATTTTTGAACCACTTTTCATAATTTTGGGCGATTTGGAGAGGTGATGAAGGAGGGATTCGACCTAGAAACTATAAGGTACGGAATTCCTACCATGAAGTGAGTTTAATACTTAAATTCTTGGGTAGATTAACACCTTAAATTAGTAGAAATCATGGGTTTAGAGTGAAACCTAGGGTTTTGCTAAAAACAAGAATTTACCAAGAAATTTGTTACGAAATCATACAAAAACTATATAATGGTGATCCTTAGGCTATGGGTAAGTATTTCCTCCGAAAATTTCCGGAATCCGAGCATGTGGGCTCGGGGGTGTATTTTAGGATTTTCCAATTTGGGTTGAAATGACCATTTAAGTAGGAGAATTATGGATTTTTGAGCATAGATTGACTTGTTAATGTGATGTTTGGCTAGCTTCGAGTTCTTGGGCGACGAATTTGGAGTTTCGGGCACGTTCTTGACCCGGAAAGTAGGCTTGACACGAGGCAAGTCTCCTTTCTAACCTTGTAAGAGGGAATTGTCCCCATAGGTGAATATAAATAATTGCATGTCTTTATTTGTGGGTCCTACGCACGCACGAAGTGATGAGAGTCCGTGCGTAGCTTCTATTATATTATGTCGGGGAGTTTAGGATTCACAAGCATATTGTTTGTGTCGTACCTATAATCTTAAATGTTAATTTGCGTTGCCTAATATCCTTGAACTATTAAGTGAACATCTAGGAGGTTACATTCTGAAATTTATATTATTGAATCCTTCTGTGTAAGTATATTCTCTACTGAATTCCTGATTTCATGTTACTTATGTGTATGTATACGGGTACCCGCGTCGCATGTATGATTTGCGAGCGAGGCATACCTACAATTATGTCAACCGCATCGCATGTTTGATTCATGAGCAGTGTAATAGATGCATCTATAGTTCGAGTCGTTCGACCCTTCGGCAGTGCACATTTATTTTCGTGTTGTGTCAGCTGTACGTTCACGTCATGTTATGTGTTTGTTAGATGTTGGGTGTTCTGTGATTATGTATCTTTAAATACCATGAAAAAGGAAAACTAGGTAATTTGTATGCCAGAGAACTTGACACGTAAAGGTATTTGTAAAAGATATTTGATGTTCATGTCTTTATTATTATTCATGATTGCCATCCTTGCTTAGCCTTACATTTAAAACATAATATTTTGACCCTAGTAAGTGTCACGTCGACCTCTCGTCACTACTTCTTCGGGATTAGATTGGATACTTACTGGGTACATATTGTTTATGTACTCATGCTACACTCTGTACTTAATTGTACAGGTTCTGAGGCGGGTGCACCTGAGTATCAGTCCGGAGTTTGTCCCTGATATATACCTGGTCTAGACTCCACGGTGAGCTACTCCTCTTGACGACCCTCAACAGCACTATGGAGCCTCCTTTTGTTCTTTATGTCTATTCCTTTTCAGACAGTAGGGCAGTCTATTACTTCTTTTGTTTTTACTCTACTAGTATGCCTGTAGACTTGTCACATTAGTTCCTGGCACACACATTAGTAGACATTATTTTTGGGATGTAAATATTAAATTATGACTTTTATGACTATTTCTGCTAAGATTGTCTAAGTTATTCGTTTTTGCCCAATATCCAAAAATCTAAACCAAGTAAGTGTTGGAAATGTTTTGGTAAATTAAAAGAAACTTACTAGTAGATTGATGTTGGCTTGCCTGACTACGGTGTTGGGCACCATCGTGACCTGGGTTAGGATTCGGGTCGTGACAACATGGTATCAGAGCTCTAGGTTCATGTAGGTCTCAAAAGTTACGGGCAAACCCAATTGAGTCTTGCGGATCGGTACGGAGACGTCTGTATTTATCTTCGGGAGGCTATAGGGTGTTAGGAAACCTCTCTTTATTCATTTTCTATTGTGCGGTTGATGGTATACTAAATCTCAGTCTTCTATTCTCTCACAGATGGTGAGGACGCGCGCAACCGATGTTTCAGACTCGAGAGGGGCCACTAACCACGTCATCCGAGGCCGTGGCAGAGGTCGGGGGAGGGCACCGGCCCGAGATAGGGAAGAGGGCGTCCCAGAGCTGTTCTAGTTGCATCGCAAGCAGATCCAGTAGAGGATACCATTAATGAGGAGCAGGGCGAGGTTCCCCCAACAGATCCTGCCCTGTTGGACTTTATGACGGCGCCAGGATTCCAGGAGGTCATGGGCCGTATGATGCGGTTCATGGACACCATGACTCAGGCTGGTTTATTTCCAACAGATCCAGCCACATCTCAGGCGTGAGGGGGGACACAGACCCCTACCGTCCAGGCCGCAGGACATGCATCAGCAGTCTATCAGACCCCGGGTACATTTCCTATGGGCGGGGTTCAACCAATAACAGCAGTAGCACCTGAGCCCAGACCAGCTGCGGACGGCGATACGCAGAAGTTATTAGATAGATGGACCCGACTGCACCCCCCTGTCTTCGGAGGTGAGCATCATGAGGATGCCCATGACTTTATTGATAGGTGCAGGGACAGTCTGCACAACATGAGGATACTGGAGTACCATGGATTTCACTTCACTACTTTTCAACTAGAGGGCATGGCCCGCAGATGGTGGCAATCTTACATTCTTAGCAGACCGGGAGATTCTACTCCCCTCACTTGGGAGCAGTTCGCTCAATTATTCCTCGACAGATATATTCCACCCTCTGAGAGGGAAGAGTTGTGGTACCAGTTTGAGAAGCTGGAGCATGGTCAGATGTTAGTGAACGACTACGAGGCTACGTTTTCAGAGTTGTCTCGTCATGCACTCATGATACTTCCTACTGACTCAGAGAGAGTGCGGAGATTTGTAGCGGGGTTACACTTAATTATTAGGGCCAACATGGCCCGAGAGGTGGAGATGGGGACTCCTTATCAGCTTGTGGTAGAGATTTCTCGCAGGATTGAGGATTATCGATCGAGGAGCAGAGAGCAGGGGCAGCAGGATAAGAGAGCTAAATTTTCTGGGGATTTCAGAGGTGCTCCAGCCTGGGGCAGAGGCCAGTTTGGTAGGGGCCAGCCCAGTAGGCCCCATATTCAGCACCCCCACCACCTCCTCGAGGTGCTCTCACGAGGCCTTATTTCAGCACTATGTCGGAGAGTTCTTATCGCCCACCAGCCATTCAGGGTTCCTCCGGCGGGTATTCTGGTCATCAGGGGTCTTCCAGCCCTTATTTCAGTGTTATGCCATAGAGTTCATACCGTCCTCCAGCTATTCAGGGTTCTTCAGGGCAGCAGGCCATGGTGCCGAGAGGTTGTTATAAGTGCGGGGATTCAGGTCATATTATGAGGAGTTGTCCCAGGCTTCGAGGCATGGCAGTGCAGTAGAGTTTCCAGCCTATGAGTTCAGCACTGGCGGTCCGGCCACCCAGAGGTGGAGGACATGTTGGTAAAGGTCGTGCTAGAGGTGGAGGCCAGGTAGGGGGAGCCTAGCCAGCTCCTGTTCATTCAGGAGGAGGTCAGTCACCCGGCGCTCCATCCAGATTCTATGATATTCTGACCAGATCAGATGCAGTGGCCTCAGATGCCATGATCACATGTATTATTTCAGTATGCGGTAGAGATGCATCGGTATTATTTGATCCAGGGTCCACTTATTCTTATGTATCGGCCCTGTTTGCTCATTTCTTGCATATTCCTCGTGAGTCTTTGGGTACTCCTGTTTATGTGTCCATTCCTGTAGGTGATTCTGTGGTTGTGGACGGGATATATATCGGTCTTGTGTGGTTACATTCTTTAGGTTCGAGACCAAAGCTTACCTCCTGTTGCTTGATATGATTGATTTTGAGGTCATCCTGGACATGGATTGGCTATCTCCCTTTCATGCCATTCTAGATTGCCATGCCAAGACTGTTACTCTAGCCATGCCCGAGTTGCCGAGATTGGAGTGGAGAGGTTCCTTAGTTAGTGCGGCTAGTTGCACCCAACCTATATCTATTCCCCCATTCTGTATGGCTCCGAAAGAATTGAAAGAACAGCTTGAGGAGTTATTGGCTAAGGGTTTTATTAGACCGAGCGTATCGCCTTGGGGTGCTCCAGTATTATTTGTGATGAAGAAGGATGGGACTATGTAGATGTGTATTGACTACTGCTAGTTGAATAAGGCCACCATCAAGAACAAGTACCCGTTTCCACGTATCGATGATTTGTTTAACTAGTTGCAGGGTGCTCAGATGTTTTCTATGATTGACCTGAGATCAGGGTACCATCAGTTGAAGATTCGGGACTCGGATGTTCCGAAGACTGCCTTTTGTACGAGATATGGTCATTATGAGTTCCTAGTAATGTCCTTTGGCCTGACTAATGCTCCAGCGGCATTTATGTATTTGATAAAGAGGGTGTTCATGACTTATATTGATTCTTTTGTCATCGTCTTCATTGATGACATTTTGATTTACTCACGTAGCCTGGGAGAGCACGAACAACATTTGAGAGTTGTGCTCCAGACCTTGCGAGAACAAAAGTTGTACGCTAAGTTCTCCAAGTATGAGTTTTGGTTAGATTCTGTGGAATTCTTGGGACATGTGTTATCCAGAGAGGGTATCAAGGTGGATCCTAAGAAGATTGAGGCAGTTCAGAGTTGGCCATGCCCTACTTCAGCTACAGAGATCAGGAGCTTCTTGGGTCTGGCAGGTTATTATCGCCGATTTGTGGAGGGTTTTTCATCCATTGCAGCCCCTCTAACTAGATTGAACCAGAAGAATGCCCCATTTTGATGGTCCGACGAGTGTGAGGCGAGCTTTCAGAAGCTCAAGACAACATTGACCTCAGCACTAGTTCTAGTGTTGCCTTCCGGCTCAGGGATGTATACAGTTTATTGCGATGCTTCACACGTTGGTTTGAGATGCGTGTTGATGCAAGAGGGGCGAGTTATTGTATATGTTTCATGTCAGCTGAAGGTTCATGAGAAAAATTACCCTGTGCACGACTTGGAGTTGGCGGCGATTGTCCATGCTCTTAAGATTTGGAGATACTACTTGTATGGGATGCCTTATGAGGTTTATACGGACTACCGCGGCTTGAAGCACTTGTTCAAGTAGAGGGATCTAAGTTGAGGCAGCATAGGTGGCTTGAGTTGCTGAAGGATTATGACATCACCATTCTTTATCATCCGGGAAAGGCGAACGTGGTTGCAGATGCCATAAGCATAAAGGTGGAGAGTATGGTAGTTTGGCTTTCATTTCAGCAGAGGAGAGACCTTTAGTTTCGGATATTCAGTCCTTGGCTAATCGCCTGGTGAGGTTGGACCTTTCAGAGCCCAGTCGAGTTCTCGCACGTGTGGTGGCTCAGTCTTCATTATTGGGGGAGATCAAGACTCGGCAGTATGATGATCCGCACTTGGTGGTTCTCCGGGAGACAGTGGTACATGGTGGTGCCAAGGAGGTTTCTATTGGTGAGGATGGTGTTATAAGACTTCAGGGTCTCTTATATGTCCCTAATTTTGATGTCCTGAAGGAGAGGATTCTAGAGGAGGCTCATAGTTCACGGTATTCTATTCATCTTGGTGCTACGAAGATGTATCATGACTTGAGGCAACATTTCTGGTGGAGGCGGATAAAGAAAGACATAGTGGAGTATGTGGCTAGGTGTTTAAATTGCCAGCAGGTTAAGTATGAGCACCAGAGGCCAGGAGGCCTACTTCAGCAGATGCCTATACCTGAGTGGAAATGAAAGCGCATAACTATGGACTTTGTAGTTGGATTGCCTCGGACTTTGCGGAAGGTTGATGCGGTTTGGGTTACTGTGGACAGGTTGACCAAGTCGGCACATTTCATTCCGAGTAGCTACTACTTATAATTAAGAGAGGTTGGCCCAGATCTACATTCGGGAGATAGTTCGGTTGCACGGTGTGCCTGTGTCCATTATATCAGATCGAGGTCCTCAGTTCACCTCACACATCTGGAGAGCAGTACAGAGTGAGTTAGGCACTCAGCTAGAGCTCAAAACAGCATTCCACCCTCAGACCGACAGGCAGTCAGAGCAGATAGTTCAGATATTGGAGGACATGCTCAGAGCATATGTGATTGACTTTGGAGGGCAGTGGGACCAGTTCTTGCCTTTGGCCGAGTTTGCTTATAATAACAATTATCACTCCATCATCGAGATGGCTCCATTTGAGGCCTTGTATGGTCGGCGATGTCGTTCTCCCATCGGGTGGTTTGAGCCTGGCGAGGCTAAGCTATATGGCATCGATCTGGTGAAGGATTCTTTGGAGAAGGTGAAGTTGATTCAGGAGAGACTTCGCACAGCACAGTCCAGACAGAATAGTTACGCGTATCAGAAGGCACGTGATGTATCAATTATGGAGGGAGAGAAGGTTCTGTTGAAGGTCTCGCCAATGAAGGGTATTATGAGGTTTGGAAAGAAGGTCAAGCTAAGCCCAAGGTTTATAGGCCCATTTTAGGTGTTGAGACGAGTTGGGGAGGTTGCTTACGAGCTTGATTTACCTCCCAATTTATCAGGGGTTCATCCGGTCTTTCATGTGTCCATGCTCCGGAGATACCACGCCGACATCTCTCACGTGGTTGATTTCAGCACCATTCAGCTAGATGAGAGTTTGGGTTATGAGGAGGAGCCATTTGCTATCATTGACAGGCAGGATCGCCAGTTGAGGTCCAAGAGGGTTTTCGTCGTAAAGGTCCAATGGAGGGGCCAACCAGCCGAGGAGGCGACTTGGGAGTCCGAGGAGGACATGCGGAGTAGATATCCACACTAATTCAACATTCCACGTATGATTCTAGACTCGTTCGAGGACGAACGTTTGTTGAGGTGGAGAATGTAACGACCCAACCGATTATTTTGTGTCTAGGACCCCGTGCCCCTAAATGAGACTTCCCGTAGTTGCTTTTGCTGATTTATGACTTGCGGGGACGGGTGGTTCGAATTTTGGAGGAGTTTGGAGTGGTATAGGAACACTTAGTTCCTTAAGGTTCGCCTTAAAGGCCAAGTTTGACTTCGGTCAACTTTTTTTTAAACGACCTCGGAATCGAGATTCGAAGGTTCCGATAGGTTCGTAGGATGATTTCGGACTTGGGTGTGTGTTCGGAACGGATTTTGGATGACCCAGGACCGTTTCGGCGCCAAATAGTGAAATAAGAATTTCCTTAAGTTCAAATTGAGGTTTGGAACGTGTTTTGTGTTATCGAGGTCCAAACGGAATTTTGAGACCGGGAATAGTTCTGTTATGTCATTTATGAGTTGCTCGCAAAATTTGGTGTCATTCAGAGCTGTATAAGTACATTTCGGCGTGTTGAAATTGAATTCAAGTACTTAAAGTTCTTAAGTTTAATCCAATAGGTTTTGGGGTATGATTTTTAGATTTAGCATTGTTTCAGACATTCTGAAGGCTCGAGCGAGTCCGTATTATGATTCAGGACTTGTTGGTATATTTGGACGGGGCCTCGGGTGAGCCAGGATGCCATTCGGGCATCGTGCGAGGATAAAACCAGCCATAAAAGACTGTTGGTGCACCGGATCTGGTGCGACCGCACCTGCAGAGGTATAGCCGCAGGTGCGAGACCGTTTCTGCAGTCGCAGGTGCGACTCCAGGGGATGTTGCCCAGTTCCGCAGGTGCGGATCATTTTCCACAGAAGCGGAGCCGCAGGTGCGGTCTCCGCTCCGCAAATGCGACCACTGACCCCCTCTCTCTTTTCCGCAGATGCGAGATTCTTCTCGCAGATGCGAGACCGCAGGTGCGGTCCTCGAGCCGCGGGTGCGAAAAACCTATAGGCAGTGAGGTCGTCTTAAATGCGAGAATTAGCCATTTTTGAACCATTTTTCATCATTTTGGGCGATTTGGAGAGCTGGTGAAGGAGGGATTCGACCTAGAAATTGTAATGTAAGTAATTTCTACAGTGAAGTGAGTTTAATACTTGAATTCTTCGGTAGATTAACATCTTAAATTAGTAGAAATCATGGGTTTAGAGTGAAACCTAGGGTTTTGATAAAAACAAGAATTTACCAAGAAATGTGTTACGAAATCATACCAAAACTATATAATATTGATCCTTAGGCTATGGGTAAGTATTTCCTCCGAAAATTTTCGGAATCCGAGCGTGTGGGCCCGGGGGTGTATTTTAGGATTTTCCAATTTGGGTTGAAATGACCATTTAAGTAGGATAATTATGGACTTTTGAGCATATATTGACTTGTTAATGTGATGTTTGGCTAGCTTCGAGTTCTTGGGCGACGAATTTGGAGTTTCGGGCGCATTCTTGACCCGGAAAGTAGGCTTGACACGAGGCAAGTCTCCTTTCTAACCTTGTAAGAGGGAATCACCCCCATCGGTGAATATAAATAATTGCATGCCTTTTTTTGTGAGGGGTACGCACGCACGAAGTGACGAGAGTCCGTGCGGAGCTACTATTATGTTATGTCAGGAGTTTAGGATTCACAAGCATGTTGTATGTCATATCTATAATTTTAAATGTTAATTTAGGTTGCCTAATATCTTTGAATTATTAACTGAACATCTAGGAGGTTACATTCTGAAATTTATATTATTGAATCCTTCCCTGTAAGTATATTCTCTACTGAATTCCCGATTTCCTGTTAATTATGTGTATGTATACGGGTACCCGCATCGCATGTATGATTTGCGAGCGGGGTAGCGCTACTATTATGTCAACTGCGTCGCATGTTCGATTCGTGAGCGGTGTAATAGATGCATCTATGGTTCGAGCCGTTTGACCCTTTGGCAGTGCATATTTATTTTCGCGTTGTGTCAGTCGTACGTTCACGACATGTTATGTGTTTGTTAGATGTTGGGTGTTCTGTGATTATGTATATGTTAAATACCATGAAAAAGGAAAACTAGGTAATTTGTATGCTAGAGAACTTGACACGTAAAGGTATTTGTAAAGGATATTTGATGTTTCTTTCATTATTATTCATGATTTCCATCCTTGCTTAGCCTTACATTTAAAACATATTATTTTGACCCTAGTAAGTGTCATGTCGACCTCTCATCACTACTTCTTCGAGATTAGACTGGATACTTACTGGGTACATATTGTTTATGTACACATGTTATGCTCTGTACTTAATTGTACAGATTCTGAGGTGGGTGCACCTGGGTATCAGTTCGAAGTTCATCCCTGATATATACCTGGTCTAGACTCCACAGTGAGCTGCTCCTCTTGACGACCCTCAGCAGCACCATGGAGCCTCCTTTTGTTCTTTCTGTCTATTCCTTTTCAGACAGTAGGGAAATCTATTACTTCTTCTGTTTTTACTCTACTAGTACGTTTTTAGACTTGTGACATTAGTTCCTGGTACACACATTAGTACACATTATTTTTGGGATGTAAATATTAAATTATGACTTTTATGAGTATTTCTGCTAAGATTGTCTAAGTTATTTGTTTTTGCCCAATGTCCAAAAATCTAAACCAAGTGTTGAAAATGTTTTGCTAAATTAAAAAGAACCTCACCAGTAGATTGATGTTGGCTTGCCTGACTATGGTGTTGGGAGCCATCGCGACCTGGGTTAGGATTCGGGTCATGACAATAAAAGAAATACCTTACTCTAAATCAATATGATGAACAACCTTTCTAATCAACAAAGACGATTAAATATAGCTAGCATTTGTAAACTAAAATTCTTTTGATAATTAGTTGTATATGTAATTCGTATTAATTAGTCGCTTTTATATTGTCTTTAATAAGTTGCAAGCATAGATAAGATAAACAACAATCAACTAAGACCTTCAAATATTTTATACCCACCTTTGAGTATGGTTATTGGCTTTAGATATCGCTCTGATTAGTTTATTCATATTATATAGAGTAGTCTGTAGTAATTATATTGTAACGAACTGACCGGTCATTTTGAGAATTTAAGCTCCATTTGATGGCGTAAGGTCTTGAACAGCTTCATATTATGTATATCGACTTGCATGTATTGTTGAATTCAGCTACCGGATGATTCAGAGTCGAATTGGAAGGAATATTTTATTTTTGGAAGCTTAAGTGGTGAGAATTTGGCCAGAATTCGATTTTGGTGTAAATGGCTCCGGACTAAATTTTGGATGATGTCACCAGCTTCGTATGGTAATTTTGGACTTAGACGTGCGTCCGGATTAGGATTTGGAGGTCCGTAGAGTAATTTGACGAAAGTTAGAAATTTGAAGGTTTTTGAGAAATTTGATCGGAAGTGGACTTTTTGATATCGGGGTCGGATTCCGATACAGGAAGTTGAAGTAGGTTTATAATGTCGAATGCGACGTGTGTGCAAAATTTGAGATAAATCGGACGTGATTTGATAGTTTTTGACATCGAATTTAGAAGTTTTAAGTTCTAAAGTTCATTAAGCTTGAATTGGGGTGTGATTCATGATTGCGATGTGGTTTGAGGTGATTTGAGGCTTTGAGCATGTCTGTGTTATGTTATGGGACCGGTTTGTGTGATTGGACGGGTCCCCGGGGGCCTCGGGTATGTTTCAGGGTGATTTCGGATCAATTCGGGCTGTTTTGCAATAGCTGATGACGTGTCTGGTATTGTTCTTCGCGTTCGCGAGGATCCTCCCGCGTTTGCGAAGAAGGATTTGGCTTCAAGGACTTTTTTCTTCGCGTTCGCGAAGGGATCCTCGCGTTCGCGAAGAAGAAAATCTCGGTTACGCAGGTCTGAATTTGGAGACTCATATCTCACAATTTATAAAGAATTTGAAGATGATCCAAAAGCAAAAGTTGTATCTCTTTGTGTCTAGTTTTCACGAAAGTAAACCATGTAGCATTTGGATTTGTGTACAAACAGTTATGGCTAGTACACTACAGACTGTCTGGGAAGATAAAGAAAAAATTTGTGTTGCACAGGGTTGAACTTGGCAGCTTATATATCAAAATCTATAAGGAATTGGAAGATTACTAAAACACAAAAGTTGTAAATCTTGGTTTCTAGTGTTCAAAATATTAAACCGTTATTCATTTGGAGTTTTGTATAAAAGGTTATGACCATTATACTAGAGGCTATCTGAGAACAGTTTGGAAATGGCTTTTGAGAGTTTTTGGTCATCGCGAACGCATGGGTGGCCCGCGAACGCGAAGAAGGAACACCTTCGTAGAATTTAAAGTTCAAAAATGAGGGTTTTGAGTTCATATCAAAAAATTTAATTGGGAGCTCGGTAGAAGGCGATTTTTGGAGAGATTCTTGCATGGGTGTTTGGGGTAAGTGATTCTTACCTAGTTTTGGTTAATTCCCATGATTATGTCTTTAATTTCAACATTAAATTAGTGATTTAGAGTGAAAAATTGGGGAAGATTTGAGAAAAATTCTTAGGCCGAATTTTGGGGTTTTGATCGAGATTTTGGTATCGGATTTGAGTAAATTTGGTATGGTAGAATCGTGAGTGAATGGGTGTTCGTAATTTGTGATTTTTACTCGATTCCGAGACGTGGGCCCGGGGAGGCTTTTTGGGCGTTTTTTTTTATTTTCTTGCCTTAGCTTCAAATTCATTAACTAAAGTAGTTATTTGTAGTATTATTTACATTATGCAATTTATTTGATTAGATTTGGACCATTCAGAGTTGGATACTCGTGGCAAGAGCGTGGTTTCAGATTGAGTTGAGCGATTCGAGGTAAGTATCTTGCCTAACCTTGTGTGGGGGAATTATCCCTTAGGATTTGAGTCTTCTATGTTGATTGTAGCCCGTGTACGCAAGGTGACGAGTGTGTGCTCAGACTTATTGTAGAAGGTTGACCATTTAGGGTTCTTAGGTCCTTATATTCATCTTGTATGAAGTTGTTCTTGATACACTTGAGTTCTAAATTGCTAGTTTCACCCCTACATGCTTTGATTAGGGCTAATTGTTTTAGGATTCACCCTTACCGCCTACTTGACCCTGTGTTGACTTAACCAAAGGTTTTACCTCTTTTATCTTCATGCTATATTTTCATAAACTGCCTGTAATTAATTGAATTGTTGAAAATCTCTCATAATTGCTCAACCTCATAAGGGGTTTAGATAACTTATATCTTAGTCGACTTGTCCTTACTTGGAATTATTTGACTTGTGTTGGCTTCTTATTTTTTACTTGAATTTTGTGGATTTGTTTCTTTGTCTTGTTTTTCCCTGGTCAAGATGTTCTCTTTACATTTAGTATTCTTTACCGTGATTATTCCTTGTGAATGATGTTCTGCTGTTTCTTTGTGAATTGAAGTTCTTGTACTGACTTATTCGTCGTACCTTGTGCCATTGTCATGGTTGCTTTGTATTTGATGTGGTGATGTGCTAGTTTACTGTTGTGCTATAATTATTATCTTTGTTTGTTGCACTGCATATTTAAATTGGGGACTACGGACGTATTCTGGGAGATCCCCCCTGTACTGCATATTTACTTTGGGACTCCAGACGTATTCCAGGAGATCCCCTTGTACTGCATATTTAAATTGGGGACTACAGACGTATTCTGGGAGATCCCCCCCTATACTTCATATTTACTTTGGGACTACGGACGTATTCCGGGAGATCCCCCAGCACTGCATATTATTTTGGGACTACAGGCGTATTTCGGGAGATCCTCTGTATTGTGTGATAAATTAAGAATTACGGGACGGGATCCCGGTAGATTTTTATCAAAGGAATTATGTTGAAAGAAAATTATTTGGAAAGTATATTTGAAAAACATTTATCCTGAATAAAACCATGTTTGAAGGACATTCCTTTGGAAAGGTATATTTGTAAAACATTTATCCTGAATAAAACTATGTTTGAAGGATACTCCTTTGGAAAAGTATATTTGAAAAATGTTTATGTTGAATAAAACTATGCAAAGAGAAAGAAGAGGTATGAAAGCACAGAAAAATTCAGAGCAATGTATGTGTGTTTGTGCTCTCAAAATCAGTCTCTGTGTGTGTCTGTAAAGAAAGAAGACATGGTCCTTATATAGTTTTTGAAAACGAGTAGTGCATAATTATGGAAATAACAATTAATCAATACCAATTAAGACAACTGGACTCCTATAATTAAGGAGTCTAGTTCAAACGGTATAGTCAAGGTGAAATAAGGCAAAGAAATCAGTCCAATAGGACCGATTCTCTCAAACTAGGACAAGGAAATCACATAGTGCACAAATAAAGCCAAATACATAGTGGGTAATTAAGGAAAGTTGAAATAATATTACATTTATAAAATAAAAATAGGGTATCAGTTTGAAAATCAATTAAGAAGATCTTGGATTCAATTATAATCACAGGGAATCCGAAATAGTTAAGGAAAGCATCACATAAACATGGAAGGAATTCAAAATTGGTACATAATTACAGAAGGAATACACGAGATCATGTATTTAAGGAAAACATCACAAGCATGGGATTTTTACACAAAAGGATCAGTACAAATCAACAAGTAAACAACCAGTAAGGTAAAGGGTCGGAGTCATTTAAACATCAGTTATTGATTAACACAAAGAGATACTCGTTAGAACAGCAGAAACTAGAGGTCATGACAATGAATCGAAGCAAGAGTCACAAAGAACACACAGACACATAGTCAAATAGTGAAGATCAACCCAGAACACTAGGGTTTCATAAATAACAGTTCAGATAACACAAAATCATGAGATAATCGCTTAAACATAGCATAAATGGCTAAAAATCAAAAGGAAAGCCGTTTGAGAATAGGGTCGAGAAACCCTAGTTTTGAAACTGTTAAAAAATGAGATTTTCCGGAGAAAAATATAAAGAAACTTTATAATATGGAAATATAAAACGGATCTTAAAGAAAACCCAAAAATACAGAGGACTAGGGTTTCGTGGAACCCAAAAGAGAGGGCAAACCTCATGAACGACCTTGATTTAAGCCGGAGATACTGCAAACTTACTAAAATGGCCGGGGGGTGGCTGGAAAATGGAAAGAGACCCAAAGGGAGGTGAGTGAACCGCTCCAGGTTCATCTGAGGACCCTAAGGTATCACTGGATCGGTGCAAGGTGAGTAGATGACAAAGAGATGGTGAAGAGCCATATATTCCGGTGAGAGAACCGGCCGGAAAAGGGGAACAGACCCCATCGGAGGGGAGAAGCCAAGGAGGCTTCTAGAGAGTAATAGAGAGAGATAGAGAGATGAGAGATGAAGAGTCTCGAAGGAAATGAGACCGAGGGGAGGGGTTTAGGTGAGTTTAATTTAGGTAATAAGATTCTGGGCCGTTGATTTGTTTTGATCAACGGCTCAGATAATTGGAGGGGTTGGGCAGGGTAGAATTTAAGGATTGGGCTGGTAGTTGGGCTGGTTAGGATCAGGTGGGTTGCGGTTAAAATTGGCTAGGTTTTAAATAGGAAATAGGCCAAACGTTAAATACCTAATTTAAATAAAATAATTAATTAATTAAAATAGCTAACAATTGTGTAAATATGAAATTAATACCAAATAATTTAAATTGAGATGATTAACTAGTATAAAATATATAAAACGTTCAGTTATGGATTTTAAAATGATATAAATGAATATTTGTGCTATTATTGCAAAAATTGTTAAAATTAGCTAAATAATACCAATATTGGCTAATTTGGAAAATAATCAAATTCTAATGGGATATATTGAGTAATAAATATTTTGAAATTATTTTAACATCATTTATGCATAATTATGAATAATTATGGAACATAAATTATTGAATAAATGAGAAATAATTTGATAAAAATACGAAAACATTATGAGAAAATATTATTTATCATAAAGAGGGATTTTGAAGGCATATATGCAAGTTTGAAAATAATTTGGGAAAAATTGGGTATCAACAGCTGCCCCTCTTTACCCGGGAAGGATGAAAGAGTTGTCGGGTAAAGATATGATGACCAATTTTGACCGAATGGAACTGTGTGAGAGAATTAGGCTGCACCCTGGCTTCTGAGCTGCCAACATATCCCTGTTTTACAGGAATCAGGCTGTACGTAGTTCTGGAATCATCGGCGAAATATACCGGTGATGTTTCACAAGAACGGACGTAAGGTGTGAGGTAAGGTAAAGTAGGAAGGTCTTACGGGGTTGTATCGGAGAAGTGGAGTGGTCCGCTCCTGCCAGGTTGGCTGTTCTAGCCGGATTCCCTCCAAATAAATAACAAGTATATATCGTGCATAATATAAACATGATGCAAGTTCCCGTTGGACAATGAATGTTGTCTTGGACAATTGAGGATGATTGTCCTTAGACCATGATGTCCTGGGCCATGAATCGCTTGGTGCGGGATTCGCAGGCTATGAAATGACGTTCTCGGGCCATGAGGATGGTGCCTCCGAACCATGGTGCCTTTGAATAATGATATGCAAGTTGAATAAAAGAGATCCTCAGGTCATGAAATGATGTTCTCGGACCATGAAAATGGTGCCTCCGAACGATGACGCCTTTGGACAAGTTGGCGATATTTCAGCCCATGAAGAATGCAGTAGTATTATGCTAACAAGACAGAGTTTAGTCTTGCGATTTTCCAAAGAAAAGAGGGGCAGAGCTTAGCCCGAGAGAAGCATAAATAAATAACGTCACGAAAGGTGGTTGCTTTGAAGAGGTAGATATGAGCTTTATGCAATGAAGTAAAATGCAGGGGAGGTAGCGTGGAACCTCAGAAGGTAGAATAGCAGCCTTATGCAGTGCAAGAAATAAAAATGCAGGGGAGGTAGCGTGGAACCTCGGAAGGCAGGATGGTAGCCTTATGCAATGCAGGAAATAAAATACAGGGGAGGTAGCGTAGAACCTCGGAAGGCAGAATGGTAGCCTTATGCAATGTATGAAATAAAATGCAGGGGAGGTAGCGTAGAACCTCGGAAGGCATAATGGTAGCCATATGCAATGTGGAAAATAAAAATGCAGGGGAGGTAGCGTGGAACCTCGGAAGGAAGAATGGTAGCCTTATGCAGTGTAAGAAATAAAATGCAGGGGGAGACATTGTTTAGTATCGAAAGGCAGAATAGCCTTATGCAGTATGGGAAAATAAACGACAGTAAGAGTTCTTAGCTGATGATAAACAGCAGTGATACGATTGTGGTGAATAAGCGTTGTTTTTTATGATAGTAAGCATCGACATGTGCGACGAGTTTGAGAGCGTGTCCTTAAGAATTATGCATCTTGCGAAGATAGTAATGTGTTCTGGGCTTTTGCCGTCTTTGTGCTTGCATCCAAAGAAAAATTGTGAGTTCTATAAAGGGGAGGGTTAGTTCGCATCCCCACTGGCTCGGCTTGGCCTGTCTGCTTGATAACGAGGAGTTCGTTGTTCATATCACAGGGGTAGCGTTGCTAAACAAGCTGTTTTGAGAAGCAAATATGCATGGTTTTATAAAAATATAACATATAATTTAAAGTAATTTCTTTGGATGAACTGACGACCACGACGCGGTTCAAGACATTGCAACCTCTCTTGCTATGGAATTTTGAGGGTCCTCCTCAAAATTCTGCCCCAATTTGGTCGGTGAATGCTTCTGGTTGTTTCTTGTGCGGTGCTCGGCTGCATTTGCTTCGGAATCTTGAGGTCCCTCCTCGAAATTCTGCCCCAGTTTCCATTCGTGGGGGAAATGAAATTTTTATTAAAATATGACTGAACCCATAGGGCTGCCTACTTATCCCCTCTTAAACGGGAATCAGGTTAGGCATAGTTCAATTTACATCATTTGAGAAAAGCATAAAGAGTTACGCATAGTAGCGAATTGACTGCATCTGAGTTGATTGGCTTTGGCCAGATTTCTCCATCCATTTCTGAAAGTATGAGTGCTCCTCCTATCAGCACTCGGTGAACCATGTAGGGGCCTTTCCAGTTGGGAGAGAATTTCCCTTTGGCTTCGTCTTGATGCGGAAAGATCTTCTTTAATACCCGCTGCCCCGGTGTGAATCATCTCGGCTTGACTTTCTTGTTGAAGGCTCTGGTCATTCTATTCTGATATAGCTGACCATGACAAACTGCGTTCATTCTTTTTCCGTCTAATTTCTCATAATGGCTTCGTACCCACTCTGCATCGCTGAGCTCGGCTTCTTGTATGATTCTCAGGGATGGAATTTTGACCTCGGTAGGAATAACGGCTTCTTTACCATAAACCAACATGTAAGGAGTTTTCCCAGTTGATGTGCGGACTGTGGTGCGGTATCCCAGTAAGGCGAATGACAGCTTCTCATGCCATTTCTTGTGCTTCTCTATCATCTTTCTCAATATCTTCTTGATATTCTTGTTGGAAGCCCCAACGGCTCCATTCATGTGAGGTATGTATGCTGTGGAATTCTTGTGTTTGACCTTGAAGGTTTCACACATGTCTCTCATCAGGTCACTGTTGAGATTGGAACCATTGTCGGTAATGATTGACTCTGGAACTCCGAATCGACAAACTATGCGGTCGTGGACAAAGTCGGCCACGAATTTCTTAGTAATTGCTTTGTAAGAGGCTGCTTCGACCCATTTGGTAAAGTAATCAATGGAAACCAGAATAAACATGTGTCGTTGGAGGAGGCAGGCTCGATTGGTCCAATAACATCCATGCCCCAAGCGGCGAATGGCCATGGAGAATTTGTTGCATTAAGTTCACTGAGAGGTACCTTTATCATATCCCCATGTATCTGACATAGGTGGTATTTCCGGACATGCTGGATGCAATCCGTTTCCATGGTCATCCAGAAATAACCGACCCGAAGAATCTTCTTTGCTAGAACGAACCCGTTCATATGAGGACCGCATGTACCAACATGTATCTCCTCCAATAGTTTGTTGCTTCTTTTTCTTCGACACACCTTAGTAAACCCAAATCAGGAGTCCTCCTATACAGGATCCCTCCGCTGCCAAAGAATCGAAGTGTGCGTTTATGAGTAGCGTTTGCAAGTTCTGGATATTCTCCCTTTTCTAATGGCGACAGATGAACATTGATGCGTGTTTATTTGGCGTTCTCTGAATCCCCCAGGCTGACAACCTCAGTCTCGTCCAAGTTAGACTTAGGTCTATTCTCAAAGTTCTCGACCTCTTTAACAATATACTCAGGTATATCATCCTCGTCTGAATCAGAATCTGTTTGCTGCGTTGCCTCGTTACATGTCACAGTCGTTGGTTCATCAAGATAAGTAATAGTAATGCTGTGTAAATAAAGTAATGGGGAGGAAAACAATAGCAAGTAAATATACGATTTATAGAGAAACTGCAAATGCTTTGATAAATTGAATAATCGTTTGAACATAGGAGCTCTTTCTTGCAGAAATTAAAAATGCGAAAAGGAAGAAAAGTTTTTAAATAAATAAGCTATAAATAAATGCTTGTTTTGCTAGCCTTGCTACCCCGAGGCTCGACGGGATTTGGTCGTCCTGACAGACCAATTCTTGAGATATGATCCTCTGCTCATGACCTGTATGGAAGGGCCTTCCTCCCTCTCCTCTTCAAGAATGACACAGCAGTTTATGTCCTCATCGTTCCGAAATAAATCCCTCATTGTCGCTAACGCTTCCTCTTCGTCCGTACCGTAGATGATATCGGCTTGCTGGAAAGTTTTCTCCAGGTGAGGTATCGGCTGCTCCAATGGGTAGTAAGGATTGCGCCATGGTGGCGACCAGTCCTTGAATTCCTTCCAAGTGTACTCATACCCCAGCCCGAAAGTGGTACTGTGCTTCTTGAGTGTTATTGGCTTCGTTATTCCCTGGAGATTTTTACCGAGCCCTTTGCCTGGCTCGTATCCTTTCCAGTTCAAGATGCTATCGATCTTAGTGTCCCACCATTTGTCCTTATCAATGGCGTTAACTCGTTCAATGTTGTGGTAGATTTCTCCACCCAGCTTCCTTCTCCCATCAATGACCGAAAAAGTCTGGCGACCGTAGATATGGTTGCTACCGTCGCCATGAATGATTACCTCTAGATGATTCCATTCAAACTTCAACTCTTGAGGGGTTGATGCCACGGCCCCAGCGGTGTGTATCCAAGGTCGCCCTAACACCAAGTTGTAGGATGCGGGCACGTCTATCACTTGGAAGTCTACATCGCACCAGGTTGGTCCTATCTGTAAGCACAAGGTGATTTCTCCCATGATGGACCTCTGCGAACCATCGAAGGCCTTTACATTGATCTCTCCTTCTTTTATATCATGTAGACTTTTGCACAATTTCTTGAGTGTGATCAGCGGACAAATGTTGAGGCTGGAACCCCCATCAATTAAGATCCTTGTAATAAAGTGGTCCTCACATTGCACAGTGATGTGCAGTGCTTTATTATTCCCTAACCCCTCGGGCGGCAGCTCATCTTCATGGAAAGTAATCTTGTGGATTTCCAGAACCTGGCCCACTATGTTTGCCATCTCCCCACTGGTGATATTTTCTGGTATGTATGCCTCACTCAGCACTCGAAGCAAGGCGCTCCTGTGCGTCTCAGGATTCTGTAATAGAGAGAGGATAGATATATGAGCTGGTGTCTTGTTCAACTGGTCGAGGATTGAGTACTCCTTGGCTTGCATTTTCTCCAAATGATCGTCTGAACCTGTCTCAATGGTGGGAGGACGGTTGGCAGCCTGCTTGCTAGATTCAGCCAAATGTTCAGGGGTATAAACTCTACCAGTTCTGGTCATACCCTATGCAGCAATGGCTTCCTCAGACTTGCTTTTACCCTTTCACCTTGCTTCAGTTGTGTAGTTCCATGGGATGGCATTTGAGTAAAAGGGTGGCGTTGTTGACATTTCCACTGGAATAGGTGTGGTCATCCTCATTCCCACCGGAGTATATGTTATAGGCGGCCAGACTGCTACTTCGGGTGGCCGTACAAACTCAACTTCGATCGTCACTGGGGCCTTTTCCTTTGCGGGCGGTCTCGATTCAAACTCGAGTGGAATGGACAAGTTTACCTCAACATCCTCAGATGGCTGCATCTGAACCACAATTGGGTTGAGAGTAATTGCGGGCTTCTTCGGATCACCCTCTGCAATCAGCCCAATTGATCCCTCAGGATCCCAATCATCATCTACTTCAATCATATGGACACCACCTTTATGGTCCGGCAGCGGATTATTGCAAACATTAGGAGCAGGGTCCTTGGCTACAATGATCTTGTTGTCTTGAGGATTTGAATCTTGTCTTTCAAGGAACGGCATTCCCCGATGGTGTGTCCCTTCATGCCGAAGTGGTAAGCACAGGATTTGTTTGGGTTGATCCACTGAGAAGGGTTCTCAAGGGTGGCAGCAGGAATGGGTGTGACATAACCGGCGGTTTTGAGTTTTTCATATAGTTGATCAATGGGCTCGGCTATGGCAGAATACTGTTTTGGAGGGCGACGGTCGAAGTTAGGGCGAGGTCTTGGGAAGTTTTGGCGAGTAGGTCATGATTGGTAGTGAGAAGGTTGGGAATTGTAAGCATTGTAAACGGCGGCTGGTTGGGAGTATCTGGGCGAGGTAGGCTGATATGTGGGTGGTTGAGCTTGATATGCGGGTGAGGGTGCTTGGTATTGAGGTGAAGGTGCTTGGTAACTTGGAGCTGGTTGGTATGTGAGTGAGGGTGCTGGATATACTTGGTATTGGGCGGGTACTTGTCTTGTTGGGCAACCATTATGGCTCCCACATCCCTTTTCTTGGACACACCACCTGATTGCAGAGCTTTATTAGTAGCCTGTAAAGCTTCAAAGTTGGTAACCATACCGCTTTTAATGCCCTCTTCGATTTGCTCTCCTAATTTGATGATGTCAGAGAACATGTGACCTTCGACCATTATCAGCCGCTCGTAATATTGAGGATCCTGAGCTCTTACAAAGAATTTCTTCATTTGTTCCTCTTCTAAGGCTGGCCTAACCTTGGCAGCTTCTGACCTCCAACGAGTAGCATACTCGCGAAAGGTCTCTGTTGGCTTCTTCTCTAAATTCTGGATGTAGAATACATCCGGAGCATTCTCCGTGTTGAACCTGAATCGATCCATGAAGTCTGTTTCCATGCTTACCCAATTAGTCAATTTCTTTGGATCCTGGCTGATGTACCAGGACAGTGCATCTCCTTTCAAACTCTTCACGAAGAGTTTCATGCGGATTTTTTCATATTTTCCCACGCCAACCAATTTGTCGTAGTAAGTTCTCAAATGGACTCTTGGATCACCAGTACCATCGAACATCTAGAACTTAGGAGGTTTGTACCCCTCGGGAAGTTCGACATCAGGCTGTATGCAAAGATCTTCATAGTTCAGCCCATCAATCCCTTTAACTCCTTCGATGCCCTGAACTCGGTTGGTCAACTTCTTGAGTTCCTCGGCCAAATTCCTGATGAGCCTATCCTTCTCGTCAGACTCAGGGATATGCAGTGTGGAATGGGGCACAGTTTCCACATAAATGGGATTATTGTAGGCCTGGAAGTGGTCTTTTGTCTGATCCTGGAGAGGTGGAGTGTTGTGGTGACATGCATTGTATTGTGCTGGCGAGACTTGGTCCTTGGGGTGATTCGATTGTTTAGGGATGTTTTGTGGTAAAGTGGGGTTTGGAGCATTTGGGAAGTGGGCATCCGAAACATTGAGGGAAAGTGATAGGTGAGCCAAATTCTTGACTTGGTCAAGTTCCTCTTGGAACTTCAGCAGCTTCTTCTCCAGTGGAGACATACCCTCTTGTAGAACCTGAATACCCCGACCATCAGCGATCTCAACTTGTTCATCCATGTTGTCTTTTCTGACGCCGCTTGCCTCCGCCATCTTAGTTTTACCCTTGCTTTTTCCTTTGGGAGGACTAGGAGAAGGAGTAGGAGGAGGGCCCTTCGATCTTGTGCGGTAGGCGATGACACCAGAATGCATGAACTAACCTTTGGGCAGGGGAATAATAAATAAATAAAACAAAAACAAAAAAGTAATGAAGTTAGTGAGGAGTCATAAAATATTGCGATATTTAAACACGTAGTGCAGAAATGTAAAGCGTATCCTAAATTGGGGAACCTCTTGAGCCCGAGGTAGGCCTAGCGACAAATTAATTTGGAGAACTTAAGATGCTAAATGCCTCATTTTATTGATACTAAAAAAGACAAATCCAACACGACTCTAAGAATGCGAAAAATATAAAATGTCACTAATGGCCAGTGGCCTTATTACATTAGAAGGCAAAGTAAAGACAATCCTATCTACTTGGTCCCAGAATAAGGTAGCAGCCTCCATCATCATTTTGTTAGGCTGAAAGTCTAGAAGAGAGGGCAAGTTGCCCAAATGTCTCCTGACGAGTGTCTTGTCACTGGAGTGAAGATCCTCCCACCAGTTTAGTAGTTTGGGGTGGATATTGGCGGCCATGCCGAATCTGGGGATCTCGTGCCTCATTTCTGCAAAACAAAAAGGTTATGCCCTTACCCCCACCAGACTCGACTATTTAACATCAATAATTAGCATGAGCATTTAATTCTCCAAATAAATGCACAGAACGTGAAGGAGTCCGTTTAGGTTCCAGGGAAACCCAATGGACTTTGGACAAGGCTATGTTAAAGGCTATTGTGGGGACAACACATTAGCCTGGCTAGGTTTGACCATGATGTATGAAACATTACAATAGAGTAAGGTTTCTATGGGGTTTTAGACCGGTACCCTTGAGCGGACAACTCGAGGGGGAAGGCACGAAACTGTCGACTGCACCGCTGATCGACTAGTTTTACCGCAAATATGCCTTTCCGAATTTAGGGGGTAGTAATATTGGAATAACGCAACCACTCATTGTAAGCGTTGCTATAGGATTTTCGTTTGGCACGAGTGGAATATGAATGCGGAGTATGATATGCAATAAATAACATTTAAACAAGTAGGCATGTATTTTCACATTGAGGAAAGGGGTAAAGAAAGGAAATACGGCAGTTATAATTGAAAACAATTACAAAGAAAACATGAAGATACGTCAGTTTTGTTCAGACAAAATAAATACTTGCGGAATTAAACAGTTAATCACATATAACGGGGAATAGGAAAGGGTATAGACATTTAAACAGAAATTGAAAGGTCCAAATTCACAAGACAACCTGTAATGGTATAAGCCTAGGGATTATCCCCAGCAGAGTCGTCATGCTGTCGCGCCTCCTTTTTCCTCGCACAGGTCAGGTGTGGAGATATCAGGTTTATGACATTTTGGACAACTCCTAAAACGAAGAGGTTTAAGGAAGAGTCGCCACCTAACGATTTTGTAGTGCGTTAGGGCACCTAGAGTAGATAACTCATTAACTAGTTTGCATTACCTGAGATTGGGTAAGGGCTTGAAGTTATCCTAAGGGGAAGGTGTTAGGCACCCCTCAAGATCCACAACTGTGGGTCCCAGCCAAGAAGTTTTGTGAATTTGGACGGTAAAATAGCAAGTAAGGTTCATATAAGAGGGGATTTCAAACAAGTATGAAAATATTTAAAGGTTTTGGGAAATATTAGAGTAAAAACATTTGAAAAGAATTGTCCTAGGTTTAAAGTAATACGGATCACATCAATGCAATACCCGGTATGTCACATCCTCAATGAGGGGCTACACGTGGTATTAGCGCACCAGTCATCATATCCGTATTCTACCTTTCCCACCCCGATAAGGTATTGAAAACGCGTGTGTTGGTCACTAAAGATTATTTCGTGCTATTACCCATCCCATTCTATAAGTCCTGGAGGGTGTTTAGGACTACTAATCCTACAAGGTGAGTACTACGCTGACCCCTTGAATTTTAAAGGATAAACTCTAGGAGACAAGTAGAAAACAGTTAGGACTTGCATATAAAGGATTCACATAGGCAGTTAGGGGCTCATATATCCCTCCACAAATAAGACAAGTAAAATAGCACGTCTCAAACACAACAAAGGTCTCAAAGTCAAAACTTAAAGCAGGAAATTTGAGTATGAAAGCAGTAGGTTTCAGCGAGTTTTAGCAAAGGGAATGAATGATTTTGAAAACTCGGTAATTTGAAGGCAAAGCAAGATTTTTAAAAAATAAACAGAGTGATTTGTAGAAGGGAGTGACTGATTTTGGAAATCCAGTAGTTCAAAAATAGAGTAGGAATCAACAGTTTTTAATGAAATTTTAGTAAAAGGGAAGTGAGTGAATAATTTTAGAAACCAGTAGTTTGAAAGCAGAGCAGGGATTTAAATAAACAGAGTGATTTGTACATATTTCAGAAAGAGGGTAAATGATTTGAAAATCCAACAGTTTCTAGGCAAAGAATGAGTTGAGAGTGGTAACAAGAAGCAAAGTTGGATGACTTTCAGAAAAAGACTGATTGGTTTTGAAGACCATTTATTCTTTAATATAGGCAATACATAAAATAGTTGATTTTTGGTTTTAATAAGGATTTGGCCTAAGGTTTTCCTAGTCGTTCAATTGAGCACTTAGCACAAATTTTAAATGTCGACATGCTGAAAGTAGATCCTAAGATACATGGCTTCTAATGCAAATAATGATAATGCACCTAAGAACATGATATCTATATGTAAGTTACGCATGCAGAGACAGTTTTTAAACAGTTATTTATAACTATTTGAACATAATTTTTTAAAGAACAGTAGTTAATATCTAACATGGATCCCTAGATGAACATGGATAATGATGAGATGCATACATAAGTAGACCTAAAAAAAAGCATGATATCTAATGAAAGCATGTCCTAAGCAGGATCTCAATTGCGCACAGAGGTAACAACAAATCCTAAAGCATGTTTTCTACCCAAAACTACACTAAACATGCATAATCCCCACCCTTTTCACTATCCAGCCCCAAAGTTGTTTTACAAATAATTATTACAAACCAATATTGCATAAATTACACAACTGAATGAAATAAAAATCAAGAAGCTATACTATAGAGAGCTTGACAGTAGGCCCAAAGTACCAGATCCATTTGCCATATGCTATGACCTTTCAACCCAATTGTGTCATAGTCTCTAAGGACCTCAAAATATCCTGGACAGTGCTCGCACCCAGGTACCCTAGCCAAGGATGAGTAAGTGCAGTGTAGAAGGCTAGCCTTGTGTGTCAGAGTTCAATGGGTACTCAGAGGTCCCCAAGGCAATGCTCACATGAAGGAGGCAGAACCTAGAATCTAAGATTAGTGGGAAGTGCTTGGATTTGAAAAGAGAGTTTGAGTTTGAAAAGAGTAATTAAGACAATAGTTTTAAAAGATGATTTCAGAAAATGATGAGGGATTTTGGTAAAACAGTTTATCAAAGAGAGAAGCAATACAACTGCAGTCAGTAGGTAAAAGAACTCATGAAAGAGAAAACACAAATAGAGGTGAGGGATTGGGGACAAATAACATTAAATATTAGAGTTAGGCAGAGTTATAGCTATCACATAGTTACCAAATAGTTGTCACATAATAGCATAGATTAATAGGATCGAGATTGCATAATATTCAAGTAGCAGGAGAGGCAGGTTTACAGTTAAGCAGAGGGTGAGAACAAGTAACAACAATCAGGTCAAGAAACATCAACCTATGAACACATAAGCATGCCAGAGTCTCAAAATGAACTGGAGACACATCAGACTCAAGGAAAGGAAAAATAGTAAATGGGGGCATGATAATGACATAATTACAGGGAACCATATGGAAAATAAGATACATATTCAGACTTAACAAAATGGGAAGACATGATAGGGGTTAAGCCAGTTACATGGTAGACAGTAGAACCATATGATAAAACACATAAGGAACAATAAGTAAATAAACAAGAATTGGAGCATATTGTGTATAGGTGCTCTAAAGCTAAATCAGAAAACATACCAGTCAGAGAATAGAGAACAGCAAAGTGTAAGAGATAGCACAGCGACAGCAGTATGCAGAGCAAAGAGAGCAGCATAGAACAATAGTGTGCAGAATGAGAGAGAGAAAGTAGTATGCAGAAGCACAAGAGCAATGGGGATTACTCAGTCTTGGCTTTCAGCCGACTGAGTAGTCAATAATAGATGCAAAGAGAAAGAAGAGGTATGAAAGAATAGAAAAATTCAGAGCAATGTATGTGTGTTTGTGCTCTCAAAATCAGTCTTTGTGTGTGTCTCTAAAGAAAGAAGACATGGTCTTTATATAGTTTTTGAAAACGAATAGTGCATAGGCAAATTATGGAAATAATAATCAATCAATACCAATTAAGACAACTGGACTCCTTTCATTAAGGAGTCTAGTTCAAATGGTGTATTCAAGGTGAAATAAGGCAAAGAAATCAGTCCAATATGACCGATTATCTCAAATTAGGACAAAGAAATCACGTAGTGCAGAAATAAAGCCAAATACATAGTGGGTAATTAAGGAAAGTTGAACTAATATGACATTATAAAATAAAAATAGGGTATCAGTTTGAAAATCAATTAAGAAGATCTCGGATTCAATTATAATCACAGAGAATCCAAAATAGTTAAGGAAAGCATCACATAAACATGGAAGGAATTCAAAATTGGTATAGAATTATAGAAGGAATACACGAGATCATGTATTTAAGGAAAACATCACAAGCATGGGATTTTTACACAAAAGGATCAATACAAATAAACAAGTAAACAACCAGTAAGGTAAAGGGTCGGAGTCATTGAAACAATACTTATTGATTAACACAAAGAGATACTCGTTAGAATAGCAGAAATTAGAGGTCATGACAATGAATCGAAGCAAGAGTCACAAAGAACACACGAACACATAGTCAAATAGTAAATATCAACCCAGAACACTAGGGTTTCATCAATAACAGTTGAGATAACACAAAATCATGAGATAATCGCTTAAACATAGCATAGATGGCTAAAAATCAAAAGGAAAGTCGTTTGAG
Source organism: Nicotiana paniculata (assembly GCA_005239505.1). Lineage (NCBI taxonomy): Eukaryota > Viridiplantae > Streptophyta > Magnoliopsida > Solanales > Solanaceae > Nicotiana > Nicotiana paniculata. Next base: position 32,127 of record ML315051.1, read on the forward strand.
AACAGGGTCGAGAAACCCTAGTTTTGAAACTATTAAAAAATGAGATTTTCCGGAGAAAAATATAAAGAAACTTTATAATATGGTAAATATAAAATGGATCTTAAAGAAAACCCAAAAATACAGAGGACTACGGTTTCATCGGACCCAGAAGAGAGGGAAAACCTCATGAACGAACTCGATTTAAGCCGGAGATACTGTAAACTTACTCAAACGGACGAGGAGTGGCTGGAAAATGGCAAGAGACCCAAAGGGAGGTGAGTGAACCTCTCCAGGTTCATATGAGGACCCTAAGGTATCACTGGATTGGTGCAAGGTGAGTAGATGACCAAGAGATGGTGAAGAGCAATAGATTCCGGTGAGAGAACCGGCCGGAGAAGGGGAACAGACCCCATAAGAGGGGAGAAGCCAAGGAGGCTTCTAGAGAGTAACAGAGATAGATAGAGAGATGAGAGATGAAGAGTCTCGAAGGAAATGAGACCGGGGGGAGGGGGTTAGGTGAGTTTAATTTAGGTAATAGGATTCTGGGTCGTTGATCTGTTTTGATCAATGGATCAGATTGTGACGACCCAAAGGGTCATCACCTATTTTATTACCCATCCCATACTTTCGAGGCCTTGAAAACCTCATCTGTAGTTTCCTCGATTTGCGTGTGCAGTCCGAGCGCGTAGCCGCACAGCTTAAATATGAAATTCTTTGAAAAATGCTAAAATTTGATGTCAAAATGAATAAATTTGACCCCGATCAACATTTTGGGTAAACGGACTCGGACCTATGATTTGATGGTCCCGGAGGGTCCGTAGGAAAATATGGGACTTGGGCGTATGCCCGAAATCGAATTCCGGGGTCCCAAGCCCGAGAAATGAATTTTTGAGTAAAATTGTTTTTCTGATATTTATAAAGAAAATTGAAAATGAAATCTGATTAGAAAGTGATGGTATCGGGCCCGTATTTTGGTTTCGGCGCCTTGTACAGGTCTTATATATGGTTTGAGCACTTTCTGTGAAGTTTGGTTGAAATTGGACGTCGTTTGACGTGTTTCGGACTTAAAACTCTAAATTTGAAAGTTTATGAGGTTTGAAGAAAAACCAGCGATTTTCAAGTTTGATTCGTTGTTTTTTATGTGATTTTGGCGATTTGATCACGCGGTTAAGTTCGTAGGATGTTGTGTGAGTAATCCGTGAAATTTGGTGTCATTCCGAGTTGTATAGGTCAGTTCGGCTCGTTGTTAGCGAAGTCTAGAAAACTTAAAGTTTCTAAGTTTGGTTCTTGGGGTTTGGGGTGTGATTTTGCGTTTTAGCATTGTTTTGGGTGTTCCGAAGGCTCGAGCGAGTCCGTATTATGATTTGGGACTCGTTGGTATATTTGGACTAGGGCTCGGGTGGGCCCAGGTGCCTTCCAGGCACCTAACGGAGCTAAAAACCAGCAAACATAGTTGCTGGTGCACCTGTTCTGGTGTGACCGAAGGTGCGGTGGCCCAGTCGCATGTGCGGGACCGTTCCTGCGGTCCCCAACATCGCAGGTGCGATCAACCCATGGCCTGGCCAATTATCGCAGGTGCGGAAAATTTCTCGCAGGTGCGAGACCGCAAGTGTGGTCTCCATTCCGCAGGTGCGGGCCAAGGTTCCCTAGCCCATTTCTGCAGGTGCGAGATCGAAGGTGCGGTCCCCAGAGCCGCAGGTGCGGAATCACTGTTCAGGCAGTGTGATTTATATACGGGTTTTAAACCCATTTCTCTCATTTCCTTCATCTTCCTTGGGCGATTTTCCTCCATTGTTAAAGGCTAACGACCTGGTCTTCTAAGGTAAGTGAACTCTACTCAGAAATTAGCTTCATGCATGGATTCTAGCTTAATTAATTACATAAATTAGTGCAAAAAATCAAGAAATTGGGTAGTAACCTAGAACTTGTGATCAATTGAGAATTTTCTGTGAATTGGCCATGAAATCAAGTAAGAATCGTATATTAATGATCCTTAGGCTTTGGGTGAGTGTTCCCTTCGAAAAGCATAGGAATCCGAGCGAGTTGGCCCGGGGTCGAATTTTGTTATTTTGGAAGAATGCATGGAAATGGGTAATTAGGCTATGTAATTGAATCATTGAATCCTTATTGATATACTTGAGTTGATTATGTCTAGATAATACCATCCCGGAGTTGAATTCTAAAGGAAAGGCGGTGTTAGAGGGTTGATTGCTATACTTTGGACCCGAGGTAAGTGTTGGTCTAACCTTAGATTAAAGGAAAATAGGAGTTGAGTATTATTTGCTACTTGCTAATTGTCAAATACGATGTATAGGCATGGTGACGAGTATCTATACATTGGTGTCTAGCATGACCGTGAGTCCGTATGTTGCGAATATTCTGACTTTGTTGTAATTTCCATGCGTAATTGATGATTTCTATATGTTGTAAAGAGCATGTGAAGGGAATTGTGATCTTTAAACGCTTTTGGAGCATTGGCTCAGACTGTAGCACGAATGGTGAAGATATATGAGATAATTGAATCCTTTGGAGCATTGGCTCATGTAATAGAGTAAATTATGAAATGAAAGTGAAAGAAACAGAAAGAGTTACTAAAATATACCCTTGTCGGGTCATTGTTGCTTTTGATATTGTCTCCCTTGCTGGGATGTTGAGATTATTGTTATTGTTCCCCTGCCGGGATTTAATTGTTTAATTGATGTTCCCTTGCCCGGATTTAATTGTTGAATTATTGTTCCCTCGCCGGGATTTAATTTTTTAATTGATGTTCCCTTTCCGGGATTTAATTGTTCAATTATTGTTCCTTCTCCGAGATTTAATTGTTTAATTGATGTTCCCTTGCAGAGATTTATATTTCTATTCTGTTTACTCCCTTGCCCTTGTTTGTGATTGTTGTTTGGGTGAGGAAGAGTGTTAAAGCACCAAGGGTGATGCCGTGCACTGTTTACTATTGTAAGGAAGAGTGTTAAAGCACGAAGGGTGATGCCGTGCACTATTTTCTATTGTAAGGAAGAGTGTTAAAGCACGAAGGGTGATGCCGTGCATTGTTCGATATTGTGAGGAAAGAGTGTAAAAAACGAAGGGTGATGTTGTGCCGTATGATGTACCATTCCGTACAGATATTCATTTATTATATTGTGAGGAAAGAGAGTAAAAGCACGAAGGGTGATGCCATGCACATGATTATTTATACGATTGATTTGTGAGGACGAGAGTAAAAGCACGAAGGGTGGTGCCGTGCAAGCTTGTGATTTCTGATCCTTATTGATATTCTAGCCTTGTTGTTCTTTTCCTTATTTGAGATTTCTTATATGAAACTGTTATCTCCCCGCAGCATGATTGTTTTCTCCCTGTATTTCTTTTCCGTTGTATATATATATATATATATATATATATATATATATATATATATATATATATATATATATATATATATATATATATATATATATATATATATATATNCTTCCAGTTTATCCTAGAGGCTTCAAGGTATACCCGCTGGCGTTCGTGGGCCTTGGCGTCTCTCCCATCCCTATGTCTTCGCTTCTGTCTTGTTTTTCCTCTAGTTTCAGAGACAGTCAGGTATTTCCTTTTAGACCTGTATTTAGCATTCTTGTAGACAGTTCGTGAGTTTGTGACTTCGGGTTTTTGGAAAGTTATGCGTCGTTGTATTATGTTGTCCTGACTTAGCTTGAAACCGTATTTATTTCCGTTGTTTAACTGTAAACCGTTTTAGTTTATTCTGTTAAATTGATGTTATTATGCTAGTTTAACTATACATGTTGGCTTGTCTAGCGGGTTCAACATTAGACGCCATCACCGCCCGATGGTGGGATTTCGGGGCGTGACAAGGTTGTATCAGAGCACTAGGTTACTTAGGTCCCACAACTCACGAACAACTTAGTAGAGTATGATGGATCGGTACGGAGATGTCTGTATTTATCCCCCAGAGGCTTCAAAGTTAGGATGCCTCCATATTTCTTTTTATCTCTATCATGTGCTATGAATTCTGAGTACTGATTGAGTTTCTGTTCTATTCTCTCGCAGATGGCGAGGACGCGTGCTTCCTTTGGTTCTGCTCAGCAGCCCGACACTCATGCTACAGCTCCTACGAGGGGCCGAGGACGAGGACGTTCTAGAGGCCGAGGCCGGGGCCGGGCTCAGCCTAGAGAAGCAGCCCCAGTGGAGGACCCTCAAGTCGAGTCTGACGAGGAGGTCCTAGTTCTGCAGTCCCAGTTGGACCAGCTCAGGTCTTAGAGGGGTTCATAGCTACCCCAGTGCTTCAGGACGCTCTTGTCCGTCTAGTCGGACTTATGGAGAGTGTAGCACAGGCGGGTCTTCTTCATACTGCACTAGCTGTCCCTCAGGATGGGGGAGGTACCCAGACTCCTGCCACGCATGCGCCAGAGTAGCTAGCTCCACAGTTTCAGACTCCGGCACCTCAGCCAGCCGGAGTAGCTCAGCCGGGTATTGCAGCACCGGTAGTAGAGGGAGCAGCTATGTCAGCAGATGCCTTATGGAGACTGGACAGGTTCACTAAGTTATTCACTGCTACTTTCACTAGTTCACCATCAGAGGACCCCCAGGATTATTTGGACAGATGCCATGAGGTTCTTCGGAACATGGGCATAGTGGAGTCCAACGGAGTTGACTTCGCTACTTTTCGGTTATCTGGCGCAACCAAGAGTTGGTGGAGAGACTATTGCTTAGCCAGAACAGCTTGATCTACACCTTTGACTTGGACTCAGTTCTCAGAGGTATTTTTGGGGAAGCTACTTCCCATTACTTAGAGAGAGGACCTTCGGAGGCAATTTGAGCGTCTCCAGCAGGGATCTGTGTCAGCCACTCAGTACGAGACCAGGTTCATCGCTCTATCCCGACATGCTCTTATGATACTTCCCACTGATCGAGAGAGAGTTCAGAGATTTATTGAGGGATTGGCCCGGCCTATCAGACATCAGATGGCTAGAGAGTCAGGTACAGATATATCGTTCAAGGATGCGGCCAATGTGGACAGGAGGATTGAGATGATTATGTCACTGGGTGGTGGTCAGGGGGCTGACAAGAGGCCCCGTCATTTCGGTCGTTTCAGTGGAGCCTCATCTGGAGGCAGGGATTCTTCACGCAGAGGTCATCCTCCCAGACCCTTTCAGTCAGCTCTCCAGGTTTCCCAAGGTACTTCAGGTGGTCGTGGTTATCACACGCACTATTATGATCAACAGCCTTACAGTGCGCCACCAGCTCCCATCAGTGCACCGCCGCATCAAATTTCGGGGTGGTCATTCAGGTCGACAGGTTCAGATTCAGTTCCCTCAGCAGCCGAGGTCTTGTTACACTTGCGGCGATCCGGGTCACCTTGCCAGATTTTTCCCTCGAGCACCAGGTAGTTCGTAGCATCAGGGTTCTCGTGCCATGGTACAGGCACCAGGTGTTCCACAGCCTGCCCAGCTAGCTAGAGGTGGGGGTAGAGGTGCTAGAGGTGGAGGTAGAGGTCATAGAGGTGGAGCTCAGGCCGCCAGAGGTGGAGGCCAGCCAGCAGCCGGTCGTCCCAGAGATGTGGTTCAGGGTGGTGGGTCCCAGCCCTGACGTTATGCTCTCCCAGCCAGGCCAGAGGCCGAGTCTTCAGATGCAGTCATTACAGGTACTATTCGGGTCTGCGACAGAGATACTTCAGTGCTATTTGATCCAGGGTCTACGTATTCGTATATGTCCTCTTATTTTGCACCGTACCTGGTCATGCTAGTGATCCACTGAGTATCCATGTTTATGTATCTACACCGGTGGGTGATTCTATCTTGGTCGATCGAGTCCATGGTTCTTGTGTTGTGGTGATTAGGGGTCTCGAGGCCCGTGTTGATTTGTTGCTTTTAGGTATGGTCGACTTTGATGTTATATTGGGGATGGACTGGTTATCCCCATATCATGCTATCTTGGATTAACATGCCAAGGCAGTGACCTTAGCCTTACCGAATTTGGCCCGTTCGGAGTGGAGAGGGACTCCTGGTCATTCTACCCGCAGTGTTATTTCGTACGTGAAGGCTCGGCGTATGGTCGAGAAGGGGTGTTTAGCTTATTTGGCTTATGTGCGCGATTCCAGTGTTGAGGTTCCCTCTATTGATTCGGTACCCGTGGTTCGTGAGTTTCCTGAGGTCTTCCCTTCAGACCTGCCGAGGCTGCCACCTGACAGGGACATTGATTTCTGCATTGATCTGGCTTTGGGCACCCAGCCCATTTCTATTCCACCGTATCGCATGGCCCCATCAGAGTTGAAAGAGTTGAAGGAATAGTTGCAGGATTTGCTTGGGAAGGGTTTCATTAGACCCAGCGTTTCTCCTTGGGTGCTCCAGTATTTTTTTGAAGAAAAAGGATGGTTCGATGAGGATGTGCATTGATTACCGGCAATTGAACAAGGTTACAATCAAGAATAGGTATCCACTACCGAGGATTGATGATTTGTTCGATCAGCTTCAGGGTGCCAAGGTATTTTCAAAGATAGATTTGAGATCTGGCTACCATCAGTTGAGGATTAGGGAATCCGATGTCCCTAAGACAGCTTTCCGCACTCGGTACAGGCATTACGAGTTTTTTAGTCATGTCGTTTGGGTTGACAAATGCCCCAGCAGCTTTTATGGACTTGATGAACCGAGTGTTCAGGCCTTATTTGGACCCGTTCTTGATAGTCTTCATTGATGATATTTTGATATACTCCCGCAGTCAGGAGGAGCACGAGCAGCATCTTAGAGTGGTTCTTCAGACTCTGAAGGATAGTCAGCTATATGCAAAATTTTCTAAGTGTGAGTTCTGGTTGATTTCAGTTGCATTCCTGGGTCATGTCGTATCAGCAGAGNCTTTCAGAGGCTCAAGACAGCTATGACTACGGCACCGGTATTGGTTTTGCCCACAGGTTCAGGACCTTATACGGTCTATTGCGATGCTTCCCGTATTGGGCTTGGTGAAGTGTTGATGCAGGAGGGCAAAGTCATTGATTACGCTTTGAGGCAGTTGAATATTCATGAGAAGAACTATCCAGTGCATGATTTGGAGTTAGCAGCCATTGTTCAAGCATTGAAGATTTGGAGGCACTATCTGTATGGCGTGGCGTGTGAGGTGTTCACGGATCATAAGAGTCTTCACTACTTGTTCAAGCAAAAAAAGTTGAATTTGAGGCAGAGGAGGTGGTCGGAGTTGTTGAAAGACTATGATATTACTATCTTATATCACCTAGGGAAGGCCAATGTGGTGGCTGATGCTTTGAGTAGGAAGTCAGCTAGTATGGGCAGTCTTTCTTTATTCCGGTCAGTCAGAGGCCGCTTGCTTTGGATGTTCAGGCTTTGGCCAATCGATTTGTGAGGTTGGATATTTCTGAGCCTAGTCTAGTGTTGGCTTGTATGGTCACTCGTTCTTCATTATTGGAGCGTATCTGTGATCGGCAATTTGATGATCCCCATTTGTGTGTCCTTAGAGACACGGTGCAGCGCGGAGGCGCCAATAAGGTGACCTTAGATGATGATGGTGTTTTGACATTGCAGGGGCGAGTTTGTGTGCCCAATGTTGATGGGATTCGAGAGTTGATTTTAGAGGAGGCCTATAGTTCCCAGTACTCTATTCATCCGGGCGCCGCAAAGATGTATCAGGATCTGCGGCAACATTATTAGTGGCATAGAATGAAGAAGGATATTATGGCATATGTGGCGCGATGTTTGAATTGTCAACATGTTAAGTATGAGCATTAGAGGCCTGGTGGTTTATTTCAGAGGATTGAGCTTCCCGAGTGGAAGTGGAAGTGGGAGAGGATCACTATGGACTTTGTTACTGGACTTCCGTTGACCCGGAAGAATTCTGATGCAGTTTGGGTCATTGTTGATAGGCTGACCAAGTCAGCGCATTTCATTCCGGTGGCAGTTTCCTATTCATCTAAGAGGTTAGATGAGATCTATGTCCGGGAGATTGTTCGCCTTCATGGTGTGCCCGTATCTATAATTTCGGACCGGGGTGCGCAGTTTACCTCGCATTTCTGGAGGGCATTTCAGTGAGAGTTAGGCACCCAGAGGGGTTAAGCACAGTATTTCATCCTCAGACGGACGGGCAGTCCGAGCGGACTATTCAGATATTGGAGGATATGCTCCGAGCTTGTGTTATTGACTTTGGAGGATCATGGGATCAGTTCTTGCCTTTAGCAGAGTTTCCCTTCAACAACAGCTACTAGTTGAGTATCTAGATGGCTCCTTATAAGGCTTTATATGGTAGACGGTGTCGATCTCCAGTTGGATGGTTTGAGCCGGGAGAGGCTCGGTTGTTGGGTACATATTTGGTTCAGGAGGCCTTGCGCAAGGTCAGGATCATTCAGGATAGGCTTCGTATAGCTCAATCCAGGCAAAAGAGTTATGTAGAGCGCAAGGTTCGAGATGTGGCTTTCATGGTTAGTAAGCGGTATTTCTCCAAGTGTCGCCTATGAAGGGCGTGATGAGATTTGGGAAGAAGGGAAAGCTTAGCCCTAGGTTCATTGGTCCGTTTGAGATTCTTGATCGAGTGGGAGAGATAGCTTATAGAACTGCATTTCCGCCTAGCTTATCAGCCGTACATCTAGTTTTTCATGTGTCCATGCTTCGGAGGTATCACGGCGATCCAGCCCACGTGTTAGATTTCAGCACTGTCCAGTTGGATGAGGACTTATCTTATGAGGAGGAGCCGATAGCTATTCTAGACCGGCAGGTTCGTTAGTTGAGATCTAAGAGTTTCCCTTATGTTCGTGTTCAGTGGGAGGTCAGCCCCCTGAGGCATCGACCTGAGAGTCCGAGTCAGATATGCCGAGTCGTTACCCTCATTTATTCCCCGACTCAGGTACTTCCTTCTTCTGTCCGTTCGAGGACGAACGATTGTTTTAGAGGTGGAGAATGTGACGACCCAAAGGGTCATCAACTATTTTATTACCCATCCCGTACTTCCGAGGCCTTGAAAACCTCATCTGTAGTTGCCTCAATTTGCGTGCACAGTCCAGGCGCGTAGCCGGACAACTTAAATATGAAATTCTGTGAAAAATGCTAAAATTTGATGTCAAAATGAGTAAATTTGACTCCGGTCAACATTTTGGGTAAACGGACCCTTGATTTGACGGGCTCAGAGGGTCCGTAGGAAAATATGGGACTTGGGCATATGCCCGGAATCAAATTCCGAGGTCCCAAGCCCGAGAAATGAATTTTTGAGTAAACTTGTTTTCTGATATTTATAAAGAAAATTGAAAATGAAATCCAATTAGAAAGTGATGGTATCGGGCCCGTATTTTGGTTCCGGCGCACGGTACAGGTCTTATATATGGTTTGAGCACTTTCTGTGAAGTTTTATTGAAATTGGACGTCGTTTGACGTGTTTCGGACTTCAAACTCTAAATTTGAAAGTTTATGAGGTTTGAAGAAAAACTAGTGATTTTGAGGTTTGATTCGTTGTTTTTTATGTGATTTTGGAGATTTGATCGCGCGGTTAAGTTCGTAGGATGTTGTGTGAGTTATCCGTGAAATTTGGTGTCATTCTGAGTTGTATAGGTCAGTTCGGCTCGTTGTTAGCGAAGTCTAGAAAACTTAAAGTTTCTAAGTTTGGTTCTTGGGGTTTGGGGGCGTGATTTTGAGTTTTAGCATTGTTTTGGGTGTTCCGAAGGCTCGAGCGAGTCCATATTATGATTTGGGACTCGTTGGTATATTTGGACTAGGGCTCAGGTGGACCCAGGTGTCTTCCGGGCACCTAACGGGGCTAAAAACCAGCAAACATAGCTGATGGTGCACCTGTTCTGGTGTGATCGCAGGTGCGGTGGCCCATTCGCAGGTGCGGGACCTCTCCTGCGGTCCCCAGCATCGTAGGTGCGATTAACCCATGGCCTGGCCAATCATTGCAGGTAAGGAAAATTTCTCGCAGGTGCGGGCCTATTCCCCAGCCCATTTCCGTAGGTGCGAGATTTTTCTCGCAGGTGCAGTCCCCAGAGCCGTAGGTGCGGAATCACTGTTCAGGCAGTGTGTTTTATATACGGGTTTTAAACCCATTTCTCTCATTTCCTTCATCTTCCTTGGGCGATTTTCCTCCATTGTTAAAGGCTAACGACCTGGTCTTCTAAGGTAAGTGAACTCTACTCAGAAATTAGCTTCATGCATGGATTCTAGCTTAATTAATTACATAAATTAGTGCAAAAAATCAAGAAATTGGGTAGTAACCTAGAACTTGTGATCAATTGAGAATTTTCTGTGAATTGGCCATGAAATCAAGTAAGAATCGTATATTAACGATCCTTAGGCTTTGGGTGAGTGTTCCCTTCGAAAAGTATAGGAATCCGAGTGAGTGGGGTCGGGGTCGAATTTTGTTATTTTGGAAGAATGCATGGAAATGGGTAATTAGGCTATGTAATTGAATCATCGAATCCTTATTGATATACTTTAGTTGATTATGTCTAGATAATACCATTCCGGAGTTGAATTCTAAAGGAAAGGCGGTGTTAGAGGGTTGATTGCTATACTTTGGACCCGAGGTAAGTTTTTGGTCTAACCTTAGCTTGATGGAATAGGAGTTGAGTATTATTTGCTACTTGCTAATTGTCAAATACGATGTATAGGCATGGTGACGAGTATCTATACATTGGTGTCTAGCATGACCGTGAGTCCTTATGTTGCGAATATTCTGACTTTGTTGTAATTTCCATGCGTAATTGATGATTTCTATATGTTGTAAAGAGCATATGAAGGGAACTGTGATCTTTAAATGCCTTTGGAGCATTGGCTCAGATTGTAGCACGAATGGTGATGATATATGAGATAATTGTATCCTTTGGAGCATTGGCTCAATTAATAGAGTAAATTATGAAATGAAAGTGAAAGAAGAGAAAGAGTTACTAAAATATACCCTTGCCGGGTCATTGTTGCTTTTGATATTGTCTCCCTTGCTGGGATGTTGACATTACTGTTATTGTTCCCTTGTCGGGATTTAATTGTTTAATTGATGTTCCCTTGCGGGATTTAATTGTTGAATTATTGTTCCCTCGCCGGGATTTAATGTTTTAATTGATGTTCCCTTGCCGGGATTTAATTGTTGAATTATTTTTCCCTCGCCGGGATTTAATTGATGTTCCCTTGGCGGGATTTCTATTTCTATTCTGTTTACTCCCTTTCCCTTGTTTGTGATTGTTGTTTGGGTGAGGAAGAGTGTTAAAGCACGAAGGGTGATGTCTTGCACTGTTTATTATTGTAAGGAAGAGTGTTAAAGCACGAAGGGTGATGTCGTGCACTGTTTTTTATTGTGAGGAAGACTGTTAAAGCACGAAGGGTGATGTCGTGCATTGTTCGATATTGTGAGGAAATAGTGTAAAGCACGAAGGGTGATGTTGTGTCGTACGATGTACCATTCTGTACAGATACTCATTTATTATATTGTGAGGAAAGAGAGTAAAAGCACGAAGGGTTATGTCGTGCACATGATTATTTATACGATTGATTGGTGAGGACGAGAGTAAAAGCACGAAGGGTGGTGCCGTGCAAGCTTGTGATTTATGATCCTTATTGATATTCTGGCCTTGTTGTTCTTTTCCTTATTTGAGATTTCTTATATGAAACTGTTATGTCCCCGCAACATGTTCCCCTTCCTTTATTGATTGTTTTCTCCCTGTATTTCTTTTTCGTTATATATATATATATATATGGTTTGGTAGTATGGTTCTAGCCTCGTCACTACTTCGCCGAGGTTAGGCTAGGCACTTACTAGTACATGGGGTTGGTTGTACTGATGCTACACCTGCACTTCTTTATGTTATGCAGATTACGCAGCCGGACCCGGAGGACATCATTAGTGGGAGTGTCTGCCAGTTTATCCTAGAGGCTTCAAGGTATACCCGCTGGCGTTCGTGGGCCTTGGTGTCTCTCCCATCCTTATGTCTTCGCTTCTGTGTTGTTTTTCCTCTAGTTTCAAAGACAGTCATGTATTTCCTTTCAGACTTGTATTTAGTACTCTTATAGACAGTTCGTGAGTTTGTGACTCCGGGTTTCGGGAAAGTTATGCGTCGTTGTATTATGTTGTCCTTACTTAGCTTGAAACCGTATTTATTTCCGCTGTTTAACTGTGAACCGTTTTAGTTTATTCTGTTAAATTGATGCTGTTATGCTAGTTTTACTATACACGTTGGCTTGTCTAGCGGGTTCAACGTTAAGCGTCATCATGGCCCGATGGTGGAATTTCGGGGCGTGACATAGATAATTGGAGGGGTTGGGCCGAGTAGAATTTAAGGATTGGGATGAGTAGTTGGGCTGGTTAGGATCAGGTGGGTTGCGGTTAAAATTGGCTAGGTTTTAAATCAGAAATAGGCCAAATGTTAAATACCCAATTTAAATAAAATAATTAATTAATTAAAATAGCTAATAATTGTGTAAATATGAAATTAAGACCAAATAATTAAAATTGAGATGATTAACTAGTATAAAATGGTCAGTTATGAATTTTAAAACGATATAAATGTATATTTGTGCTATTATTGCAAAAATTGTTAAAATTTGCTAAATAATGCCAATATTGGCTAATTTAGAAAATAATCAAATTCTAATGGGATATATTGAGTAATAAAAATTTTGAAATTATTTTAACATCATTTATGCATAATTATGAATAATTATAGAACATAAATTATTGAATAAACAAGAAATAATTTGAAAACAATACGAAAAAATTATGAGAAAATATTATTTATCATAAAGAGGTACTTTTAAGGCATATATGCAAGTTTGAAAATAATTTGAGAAAAATTGGTTATCAACAGAGGTTAATCTTGATACTTACTGCGCATCATTCTGGTGTGCTCATTCTACACTTCTGCACATCTTTTGTGCAGATCCAGGTATTGATCGTTAGTAGTTGTGCGGACTCTTGCTGAGGAGACTCAAGGTAACCTGATGCTGCGTTCGTAGGCTTTGGAATCACATTCATATTCTGTATTTACACTGTTTTCACTTACTTCCAATCAGTTGTATTTAGAAGTTGTAGTAAACTCTTTAGAGCTTATGACTTGTACTACCGGGTTTTGGGAATATGCTCTTGTATAAAGAATCATTTTTCATAAAATATTAGATTTTATTTATTATTGTTGTTATTCCATGAATGTTACGCTTACCTAGTCCTTAAGACTAAGTGCCATCACAATACCCAACGAAGGAGAATTTTGGGTCGTGACATATATTTTATTGTTCTTAAATTCTTTTAATAAACTCAGGAACTAATGTTGATAGTCAAGACATTATAACCTTCCTTCTTTCCCCCTTTTTACACACTTTGCACTATCAACATAGGAGTACATTTATAAGAGTTTAGTCACATCACAGTCCTTATTGTTGATAGTTTCCCTAACTTTTACCACTTTTAATAGTTTGATGATTTTTTTTAATGGTTACTGATTTTGTTGATCCTGCTTCTATCAGATGGAATGCTTTTGAAAAAGGGAAAACAAAACAACCATTAACAGATATAACAAATTTTTAACATTTCAGTCGATTACGTAGTAAACCCATAAACAGTTATGGCCACATTTCGTTATCCCAATCTCATGCGCAATATCCAATTTCACTACAAGAACAAGATTTGCCATATGATTTGTCGACTTCAGATGTGCGCTCAAATCATCTTTGACCATATTTAAATGAGTTACTATTATTGCAAGGTTATTTTTTCAGTTAACTTTAAATATATATAACGTGAGTTGCTGATAAATACGAATTGCATGTTATTAGAATTTGAGGATGTCAAACTTGTGTCCCTCTATGCTGACTCTCCACATAAATAATGAAGTTATAAAGTTATATACTCTAACCTCCTATGCGTGACTCGCCAACAAAAGACTTTTTAGCTTTTCTAAAGGTAAAACTTCTATTTTCTGCCTTTTTTGTGTTTATTTTGTTAACTATCAGATGTATGTTAAAATCTTGGAATTATGGTCATGTGTGGATTTTACTTTTGTCGTGCTACTTCAAAATAATTCATTAGTTTAAATGAACTCCTACTATTTCAAGGTAAGTATTAAAAAAAAATATATACTATTGTTTGATAAACACGAAATATAAACGATGCTAAATATTAATATTTTAATTTCCTTTTCATAATTTGAATATGTCAATTTTGATGGTGATATGCCAGGTATGTTATTAGAAGAACACACCAACTAATAGTCATACATATAAAATTATTAATATTTAATTTCATGCATTAAGATCACGTGCAATCAAGCTTACAAAATCATGATGAAAATGAAGATGAAGATATGTTCCAAGGTATGTAAATAAAAACCCAACAATTATCGTTCATGTGAAAATGTATTAACAATTCCAACTATATTGTCTACCCAATTCTAATACTAATCATTATTATTTGTAGAGGATGACGCCTAAAATTGGACGATTTCCAATGAAGGTAAGTATGATGTTCATTAAAATTACGTATACGATATAATTATACTATCTATACAATAAGTAATGTAACTTTAACTCTATATTTTACTCTAACAATATCATATTACTGGGATATTAGAGAAGCTACTTATGAATGTGATTATTGTGGGGTATATTTTTGGTACGAGGAAAGAATTGAGAAGAAGTATTAGAATAAAAAACCAGTATTCTGTTTGTGTTGTGGTCGCGAAAAGATCAAGCTGCCAAATACAAAGTAGCCTCTTTCGATTTTAAAGGAATTATTGTTTGGATCAGGTTAATATATAAATTCATTTAATAAAATGAAACAACACTAAAATTGTACGTAAATCTCCTTTAATCAGTTCTATTTTCATGAAGGTGCAAAAAGTAAACATTTCAGAGAGACTATCTGAACATATAACTCTATTGTAACGACTCAGTTGTTTGTTCCGAGTATTTATAGACTCATTTCCCCTATCTATGCTTATTTATGTGTTGTACAGTTGTGTTGATTTGTATCGAGTTGGTAAGTTTGGGTTCAGATTAGTTTTGGAGTAAAATGATCATTTAGTTTCTTAGTTAGAAAGCTAGGTTAGAAAAGTCAATCGAAAGTTGACTTATGAGTAAACAAACTCGGATTTGAATTTTCATGATTCGGTTAGCTTCGTTGGGTGATTCTAGACTTAGGAGTGTTTCCGGAATGCAATTTGATGGCCCGTGGTAGAATTAGGCTTGAATTGGCGAAAGTTGAAAATTTGTCGATTTTGGTCGGCAATGGAAAATTAGGTATCGGGGTCGGAATGAAATTCTGAAAGACAGTAGGTTCGTAGTGTTATTTGTGATGTGTGTGCAAAATTTGAGGTCATTCGGACATGGTTTGATAGGTTTTGGCGTCGTTGGCGAATTTTGAAAGTTTAGAAGTTCTTAGGCTTGAATTCGAGGTTGATTTAGTGTTTTGATGTTGTTTTGGGTGTTCCGAAGGTTCGACTAAGACCGGGAAGTGATATATGACCTGTTTGAATTAATGGTTAAAGTCCCGAGGGGTTCGGGATGATTTCGGATGGTTAACGAGAAATTTGGAATTTGGAAAATGCAGCTGGAAGCTGCTGGTGTAAGGCTACAGGTGCAGCCGCACCTGCGGATGGCATGTCGCAGATGCGGATAATGGAGGCCTGGCATTGAGCGTAGGTGTGGAAGAGAGGATCGCACCTGCGAGCCCACAGGTGCGAAGGGGCAGCCACATGTGCGAGGTTGGGCTTTAAGTGAGTTCTGCAGGTGCGCACTTGGGACCGCAGGTGCGACGCCTCAGGTGCGACAAAGCTGTCCGCAGGTGCGGAGACCCCTAGGCAGAACCTATATAAGTAACCCTTCGCAAAATTTTACCCCTTTTCCACCATTGTGGAATGGGTTTTTGAGCTAGGGCAGTGTTTTTCAAGGGAGAATCAAGAGACATCACTAAGGTAAGTTGCTTGGGATTAATTACATGAGTTTATGATGTTTTTCCATTGATTAGGCATGAAGTTTGTAGGAGTTTAGGGTGAAGATTAGGGAGTTAGGACTTGAGTTTTGTAGAGTTCTAAGTGAGGATTTGAGGGACCAAATGGAGTCCGATTTTGATAATTTTTTTATATGGCTAGATTCGGGAGAGGACGAGGGTTTTGATTCTGCCATTGTTAACTGTTTTCGAGACATGGACCCAAGGACCGGGGTTTTGGCCGATTTCGGATTTTTGGCATATTTTGTAGTTTTTATTGTGGAATTCGATTCTTTAGCCTATGTTGATAGTAGTATTCTGATTTTGGTTAGATTTGGAGCATTTGGATACCGGTCCAGAGACGATGGCATCCCGGAGTAGGATTTTTACGCGGTTAAGGTAAGTAACAGTTTTAACTCTAGGTTTGAGGGTATAAACCCGGAGATTCGATATCATGTGATTGTGTGAAAGTGATACCCACACTAGGTGACGGGCGTGTGGGTGTGCACCGCGAGGGATTGAGACTTGGTCCATCCCGTGAGACCTAATAGCTATTATTTGTGGTTATGTGTTTACTTGTTATTGAACTTGTGTTCCTTCATGTTAGAGATCATGCTCTGGATTTATTCATGCTCATATTATTTGTATTCAGTCATAGAAATTATTATACATGGTTACCTCATAGTGAGTTGTCCGTGCTTAGCACAGAGTGTTCAGTGTTGAGTGCGAGTGATGGAGTGACATTGATGTAAGGTTGAATTTACTTTTGTTGTTGTTGCATTTTACGTGTTAATTTCTTTTTAGCATTTACTGAATTATGGAATTTACCTGTTTATTCCTGTTATTTTTTTATTGTGAAAATAAATAATTGGACTATTTTTCTTAGCTCGTCACTACTACTTAGTTCCTTAGTTATTTATGTTACTACTGAGTCGGTTGTACTCATACTACACCCTGCACTTTATGTGTAGATTTAGGTGAGTTAGAGAGCGGCGACCGTTGATTTCAGGCCGGCTATCTGTGGAGATTGCAAAGTAGCTGCCAGCGTCCGCAGGACCTTGTTACTCATTTTTTATCATTTATCCCTTTGGATAGTATTTATAGTTAGACAGTTATGGATCTTAGTTCATTGTTTTAGACGCTCATGACTTAGTGACACCCCGATGTTTGGGGCTCGTTTCCGTACTTTATATTAATATTATTTAGAGTTGATTTATTTTATAAAAATATAAAGGTTGGAAATGTTTTATTAATTTCATATAATTGATTTATTAGTAATATTTTTGAAATAGGCTTGCCTTGTAACACGATAGGTGCCATCATGAGCATGGTTAGATTTTGGGTCGTGACAAGTTGGTATCAGAGCTGAGGTTAAATAGGTTTCACGAGTCATGAGTGGGTTTAGTAGAGTCTTGCGGATTGGTACGGAGACGCCTATACTTATCTTCGAGAGGCCGCGGAACCTTTAGCAAAATTTCACATTCTTGGATTCTTATCGTACGTTTTGTGTATTCTAGTAACTGAACATTTGTTATTTTATTCTCTCATAGATGGTGAGGACTCGTGCTACTGGTCAGGAGGGACAGTCATCAACTCGGGCCACGAGGGGCCGAGGCCGCGGTAGAGGCCGTGATAGGGGCAAAGTCATCGCCATCGCAGCAGCTGGGGCAGCACCTACAGATCCCCCAGTTATTCCCGCTCAGGATCAGGTCCCTGAAGTAGAGGTTCCGGCGGGACCAACTCAGGCACCACTTGTGCCTATTGTTATTCCAGGCCTTCAGGAGGCCCTGACCCAGATTCTATCAGTGTGTACGGGCCTTGCTCAGGTGGCTTCAGTTACTATGGCCGCATCTACTTCTCAGGCCGGGGGAGGCACTCAGACTCCTGCCTCCCGCACACCTGAGCAGGTAGCCCAGGGACTTCAGACATTGGGGGCATCTCCAGCCCAGCCGGTTGCAGCTACTCAGGACTATGTAGCTCCTTTGATGCCAGAGGACGAGCAATGCAAATTGGAGAGGTTTGGGAGACTCCAGCCTCCGTCATTTAGTGGTGCTGAGGGTGAGGATACACAGGGTTTCTTAGACAAGTGTCAGAGGATGCTTCGGTCCGCGGGTATTCTGGAGACCAGTGGGGTCTCACTCACTACTTTCCAGTTTTCTGGGCTGCACTTAATTGGTGGGAGGCTTACGAGAGACGTAGGCCGGTTGGCATAGCGCCCCTTTATTGGAAGCAGTTCTCTACTCTCTTTTTGGAGAAGTTTGTACCTGAGTCCCGCAGAGAGGAGCTGCACAGGCAGTTTGAGCATCTTCGTCAGGGTGAGATGTCTGTTACAAAATACGAGATATGGTTCTCCGAGTTGGCTCGTCATGCGGTCGGGTTGGTCCCAACAGACCGCGAGCGGATCAAGAGGTTTGTAGATGGTCTCGATGTTGAACTTCGATTGTTTATGACCAGTGAGAATGTAGCTGGTGCTACCTTTGATGAGGTCGTCGACGTTGCTCGATATATTGAGATGGTTCGAGGTCAACAGAAGGCCGAGAGGGAGGCTAAGAGGACTCGTAGTCAGAGCGGTTTTAGTGGTGTTCCTCAGGGAGGTCGGGTCAGCAAGGTCAGTTTCAGCTGGGTCAGTTTCAGCATGATCGGTCATCATTTAGTACACTACCAGCGCAGGGTTTTCAACATGCCCCGTCTGCCAAGTATCACAGGGTAGTTCTGTTGGGCATCAGGAGCAGCAGTTTCGTTAGAGGACGGGTTGTTTTGAGTGCGGGGATTTTGGACATATTATGAAAAATTTCCCGAGGCTGTCGGGTTGGACTCCACAGCAGGGTGCTCGCCCGTCGACACCAGCACCAGTCCCTCCACCACCCACCCTGCCGGCTAGGGATGGATTTCAGCCAGCTAGGGATGGATCTCAGCTAGTTAAGAATGGATCTCAATCGGCTAGGGGCGGAGCCCAATCAGATAGGGGTCGCCCGAGAGGGTAAGGCAGATCAGGGGTTGTCAAGCCCGTTTTTATGCCCTCCCAGCCAAACCAGACGATGTTTTTCAGACGATGTGATTCCAGGTACACTTTCTAACTCGTTCGAGGACGAACGTTTGTTTGAGAGAGGGAGGATGTAACGACCCAGTCGTTCATTATGAGTATTTATAGCCTCATTTCCCCTATCTATGCTTATTTATGTGTTGTACAACTGTGTTAAGTTGTATCGAGTTGGTAAGATTGGGTTCGGAGTAGTTTTGGAGTAAAATGATCATTTAGTTTCTTATTAGAAAGCTAAGTTAGAAAAGTCATCCGGAAGTTGACTTATGAGTAAACAAACTTGAATTTGGATTTTCATGATTCGGTTAGCTTCGTTGGGTGATTCTAGACTTAGGAGTGTGTCCGGAATGTAATTTGGTGACCCGTGGTAGAATTAAGCTTGAATTGGCGAAAGTTGAAAATTTGGCGATTTTGGTCGGTAGTGGAAAATTAGGTATCCGGGTCGGAATGGAATTCCGGAAGTTGGAGTAGATTCGTAGTGTTATTTTTTACGTGTGTACAAAATTTGAGGTCATTCGGACGTGTTTTGACAGGTTTCGGCGTTGTTGGCGAATTTTGGAAGTTAAGAAGTTCTTAGGCTTGAATTCGAGGTTGATTTAGTATTTTGGTGTTGTTTTGGGTGTTACAAAGGTTCGACTAAGTCTAGGAAGTGAAATATTACCTATTTTAATTAATGGTTAAGCTCTCGAGGGGCTCGGGATGATTTCGGATGGTTAACAAGAAGTTTGGAATTTCAAAAATGCAGATGGAAGCTGCTGGCGTGGCCGCACCTGCGGATGGGGAGCCGCAGGTGCGATTATCGTAGGTGCGGACGGCATATCGCAGATGCGGAAAATGGAGGCCTGGCATTAAGCGCAGGTGCGGAAGATAGGATCGCACCTGCGAGCCACCAGGTGCGAAGGGGCAGCTGCATGTGTGAGGTTTGGTGTTTAAGTGAGTTCCGCAGGTGCGCACCTGGGACCGCAGGTGCGACAAAGTGGTCCGCAGGTGCGGAGACCCCTGGGCAGAACCTATATAAGTAACCCTTCGCAAAATTTTACCTTTTCTCCACCATTGTTAAGCGGATGTTAGAGCTAGGGAAGTATTTTTCAAGGGAGAATCAAGAGACATCACTGAGGTAAGTGTCTTGGGATTAATTACACGCGTTTATGATGTTCTTCCATTGATTAGGCATGGAGTTTGTCGGAGTTTAGGGTGAAAATTAGGGAGTTAGGGCTTGATTTTTGTAGAGTTCTAAGTGAGGATTTGAGGGACCAAATGGAGTCTGACTTTGATAAATTTTTATATGGCTAGACTCGGGAGAGGACGAGGGTTTTGATTCTGTCATTGTTGACTGTTTTCGAGATGTGGGCTCGAGGACCGGGTTTTGGCCGATTTCAGATTTTTGGCATATTTTTGTAGTTTTTATTGTGGAACTTGATTTTTTAGCCTATGTTGATAATATTATTCTGATTTTGGTTAGATTTGGAGCATTTGGATACCGAGTCCAGAGACGAGGGCATCCCGGGGTAGGATTTTTACGCGGTTAAGGTAAGTAACAGTTTTAACTCTGGCTTTGAGGGTATAAACCCGGAGATTCAATATCATGTGATTGTGTGAAAGTGATACCCACGATAGGTGACGGGCATGTGGGTGTGCACCGCGAGGGATTGAGACTTGGTCCATCCGGTGAGGCTGTGAGGCCTAATAGCTATTATTTGTGGTTGCGTGTTTACTTGTTATTGAACTTGTCTTCCTTCATGTTAGAGATCATGCTTGGGATTTATTCATGCTCACATTATTTGTACTCATTCATAGAAATTCTTATACATGGTTACCTCAGTCTCTATTATTTTGCTGATATGCTGTGATATTTGATGTGGGATGTGTCCCCTTATTTGTTGATGATGGTGAGGCTAGTGAGGTACATGACTGAGTGAGGCCGAGGGCCTGGTTGTGAGGATATTAATACCATAGCGTGTGAGCTTTCCACGTAGCATGTGAGCTGACCGTGCTGGTCCAGGAATCGATACCATAGCGCGTGAGTTGTACGCGTAGCGCGTGAGTTGTACGCGTAGCGCGTGAGTTGTACGTGTAGCACGTGAGCTGACCGTGCGGATCCAGGTAATGATATTGTTGCACGTGAGCTATCCGTGCTTAGCGCAGAGTGTTGAGTGCTAAGTGCGAGTGATGCAGTGACCTTGATGTAAGGTTGCATTTACTTTTGTTGTTGCTGCATTTTACGTGTTAATTTCTTTTTAGCATTTACTGAGTTATGGAATTTACCTGTTTATTCTTGTTATTTTTTTATTGTGAAAATAAATAATTGGACTGTTTTTCTTAGCTCATCACTACTACTTAGTTCCTTAGTTGTTCTATTACTACTGAGTCGGTTGTACTCATACTACACCTTGCACTTTATGTGCAGATCCAGGTGAGTTAGAGCGCGGCGATCGTTAATTTCAGGCCGGCTATCTGTGGAGATTGCAAGGTAGCTGCCAGCATCTGCAGGACCTTGTTACTCATAGTGGAAAGCCGATCTGTGGAGATTGCAAGGTAGCTTTGGTGGTTGGAGGTTTTGAACAAACAAGGTCTGACAGAGATATCATAGTGGAAAGCCGATCTGGACAACTACAATAAAATCATACGGACTTGCTCGTACGATAAAATCATCAAAATAACATCAAAAACTACGAATTTAACCTCAAAACTCCTGATTTTATCAAGAACACTCAAATTTTCTAACTTTTCAACCGGACGTCTAAATCACGTCAAATCAATTTCAATTCTCACCAAATTTCACAGATAGGACTTAAATATCATAACAAACTTGTATCGGGCTCCGAAACCAAAATACGGTCCCGATACCAACGAGTTCAAAAATTAATTCATTTCTTTATTTTCTTTAAAAACCAGCACAACAATTTTTTTTAAAAATGATTTTCTAAGGCTAGGGACATCGGAATTCAATTCTGGGCATACACCCAAGTCCCATATTTTACTGCGGACCTACCGGGATCGTCCTAAAACAAATACAGGTCCGTTTATTCAAAATGTTGACGAAAGTCTACTAAAATCAAACTTTAACTCTAAAAACTTATATTTCTAATATTTTCATATAAAAGCTTTCCGGTTTCACGCCCGGACTGCGTACGCAATTCGAGGTAATTAAAATTAGTATTTTTAAGGCTAATGAGCCCAGAATAGTGTCTTAATTCATAAGATGGCCCTTTAGGTCATCACAATTTCCACCTCTAAAGTAAACATTCGTCCTCGAACGGACATAGAAAATTACCTGGATTGGCAAATAAGTGGGGATATCTACTCTGCATGTCTGACTCGGACTCCCAAGTAGCTGACTCAACAGGCTGACCTTTCCACTGCACTCTAACTGAAGGATAACTCTTCGACCTCAACTGACGAATTTGCCGGTCTAAAATGGCTACCGGCTCCTCCTCATAAGTCAAGTCTTTGTCCAATTGGACAGAGCTGAAATCTAACACGTGGGACGGGTCACTATGATATTTCCGGAGCATAGACACATGGAATACCAGATGAACTGAGGATAACCCTGGAGGCAACGTAAGTTATAAGCCACCTCCCCCACTCTCTCCAGAATCTCAAATGGCCTGATATACCGAGGGCTCAACATACCCTTCTTCCCAAATCTCATAACACCCTTCATGGGTGATACCCGAAGAAATACTCTCTCTCCAACCATAAATGCCACATCACGAACCTTACAGTCGGTATAACTCTTTGCCTAGATTGAGTTGCACGAAGTCGATCCTGTATAATCTTGACCTTGTCTAAGGCCTCTTGAACTAAGTTTGTACCCAATAACCGAGCCTCTCCCGGCTAAAACCATCCGACTAGCGATCTACACCGTCTACCATATAATGCCTCATAGGGAGCCATATGAATGCTTGACTATTGATACCCAATTTTTTCTCAAACTATTTTAACATTTGCATATATATACCTTCAAAATCACACTTTATAATAATCGGTATTTTTCCATAATTTTTCATATTTTTATTAAATTATTTTCCAATTTATTCAGTATTTTTATATTCAACAATTATTCATAAATTGTATTATAAATAATTTCAAAATACTTCCCAGCTCAATATATTATTTTTAATCCTATTAGAATTTTATTATTTCACAAATTAGTCAATTTGGTATTATTTGGCCATAATTACAATAATTTTGCAACCATGGCCTAATTGTATATTTTATACTATTTAAATTAATAATTATTCATTTTATATTTTCTATATTAATTAATTACCTTAATTCCACATATTTAAGCTTAATTTAGTTTTATACAATTATTATCTATTTCTATTAATTATTTATCTATTTAATCAGGTATTTAACAATTAGTCCCTCCCTATTTAAATTATAGCCCAATTTTAATTCAATTTCAGCCTATTGAAACCAGCCCAATTACACTGCCCAATACCCAAGCCTAATCCCTATCTTACCCGACCCAATTCCCCTATGCAATCTGAGCCGTTGATTATTTCAAATCAGCGGCCCAGATCTCCCCCTTCCTAATTTAACCCCTAATGACTACCCCCCCCCCCNTAACCCCTAAGGACTGCCCCCCCCCCCATTCATTTCCCCCGTTCATATTCTCTCTCAACCGTCTCTCTTTCTCCCTCTCTCTATCTCTGGTTCTCTCTGGAACCTTCCACCTTCCATCTTCTTCGGCTATTTCTCTCGCCGGAAATCATGACCTCTCATCACTCATGGATTATATCTCATCCCATGCAGGTTTGACACTGCCCTGAGGCCCTCAAGTGAACTTGGAGCGGTTCAACTCCTACCTATGGTCCTTCATGCCATTTTCCGACTACCTATGACCGTCCGAGTAAGGTTCTTACACTTTCCGGTGGAAACCGGTAAAACCTTAAGTTTTTATCTCCTCTTTAAGTCTCTCTTCGAAACCCTAACTTCTAAAACCTCAGATCTTTCTAGATCTGTGACAGATCTATACATATTTCAAGTTGTTTTGATGTTTTCTTTAAGGGTTTTCCATTTTTCATAAAACAATTTTTGTTTTCCAACTAGGGTTTCTAAAAAACCTTTCTGCAAAAATGATTTCTTCAAGTTTAAGGGTTCTTCTGAGAATCTTCTCGTATTTTTAAATAGCTTCTGTTAAAATCTCTTTTTCATAGTTATATGTTAAAACTTTAGTTTTAACACTGTATTATAATCTTAGGTTTGCCTTTATTGATCTACTCTTTTGATTTGTATATGTGTTTGTCTCTTATGAATACGTCCTGAGTTTTCTATGATTTTAATCCTATTTTTGCTCATTAGGGTTTCTGACTTTTTGATTCTCCCTGTTATTTCATGCTGGTTTGTTAATCCCTTTAATCATTTACTGTGTGCTAGTAGTGAATCCATGATTCTATGTGATTTTTACTTGAATATACGATTTTCCTATCCTATTGTGTGTTTACTTCGTGTACTCACAAGAATCAGCATTACTCCTGTTTAAACCCCTAATTTCCTGTAAATGAACCTCTCATTGATCTTTTTTGATGATTTCCTTACTGATTTACAACCTTTAAATTATTTCCTTGCCTTATTTTGGTCAACTATGCTGTCACACGGAGTCTTATATTATTTCCTTAATTAAAATATTCTGAACCTAGCCTCAATTGCATGTCCCATACTTGTACTATGTTAAGTTATTTCCTTATATGCTATATGCAGTCACATATGGGAACTTTCCTTATTTGTTAGCCTACTAACCGTTTGAACTTAACCCCTTCAATTAAGGGATACCTATATTAATTTTGCATTGATTGATACTCAGTCCCTTAATTAAGGGTTAACTTTGATTCCTACCTTATTTACCATCTGTTTTCAAACTATATATATACACTACTCTTTCATTAAGAAAAATAGAACAACTAATCTATTCAACTCTCTCTCACAACTAGAAATTACTCTATCTTCTGTGCTACTTGCTACTATTCTAAGTTAGCCGGCTGCAAGCCAAGGCTAACTATTGTGCATCTCTTACTTCCTGCTTTGTGTTTCTGGTTTCTTCACTCTACTGATATGTCTAATTCAGATTTCAGTTCTCAAACCAACATGTTTCTATTACTGTTGCAATTTATTTTGTTTCTAATCTACTTCTATTTATTATTCTATTGTTCAACATGTAACGAAGACCCTGAATCCCCTCTACTTTTTAAGTTATGCTCTACTTGTCAATGACCAGCATGTTTCTATATACTTAGCACCTGCTTCTTATGTGAATCCCTGATGCCTATGACTGGTACATTAGTTTGATCATGGTCTTAGTTGTTTGGTATTGATATGTTAATCTAATCCGATACTTTACTGTACCCTTGATCCTCTGAACCCTTAGGAGGTTCTGATTGCATGCCTATATGTGTTTTTGCCTGCTACATGCTTACCCTTACTTGCTCTGTATTTGTCCATCAAATCCCATTACCCCTGCTTGTGATTGTTGGACTATTCATGGTCCTTTGTGTGATGTTGAACTTGGTGTTCCTGCTCTTTTGGTGGTTAAACTTCTTTGTTATAAACTATTCCAATCAAGTTTCCCTCTTCAAAACCGTTTTCTCACTTACCCTTTTCAAAACTGTTTTCTTACTTAACCTTTTCAAAATTATGTCAAGCACTCTCACATATACTCTTAGAAGTCTAGGTTCTACCCCCTCTGTGTGAGCATTGACTTGGGACCCTTGAGCTCCCTCTGAAATTTGACACACAAGGGCTGGCCATTCCACAATGCACTTACTCTATTTTGGCTATGAAATCTGGGTGTGAGCACTGCCCAGGAGCCCTTGAGGTCCTTAGTGAACTCTAACACTCCCGAATTATGAGAAAGGTTGTGAAATAATACTTGGCATTGAGGACCTGGAGACTTGAGCCCATTATGAGGTCTCCCTATAGTTAACTTCTCATTTTCTTATTTTTAGTTCCTATTCAATGGTCTGTAATAATTAATTGTAAACAACTCTGGGGTCGGATAGTGAAAATGGGTAGGTGATATGCATGTTGTAGTATAATTAAGGGTAGAGACCATGTTTCTAGGTTTATTTACTCTATGCATAATAACAACTATGTTTAGGTACAACATGCCATGCATTAGATATCATGCTACTTAGGCTCATATATATTGCTTTCCTTTCAGCATGTCATCATTCATTGCCCTCACTTAGAGATCCTGCCTATAGGACAAATACTTAAGTAAATTGCTATTATGTGATTTTGCTCATATAAACATGTTCTGAAACTTCATTAGAAGTCTGGTCCTAGGATAAATAATTTTAACTGCAATCATGTCTCACCATGCCTACGCACTTAGAGATCCTGTTTCTAGGTAAACAACATTAAAAAATATATCATCTATGCTATTCCTGAAACTGTGCATAATGTTGTGATTCTATGTGCATTTAGAAATCTTGTTTAAGTTATTATACATCATGCTGCATTAGACATCATGACATAGGATCGTACTCATTTAACTGCACTTAGTCTAAATACAGATGTCTAAAACAATCCCCTGTTCTAAGCAACTGGTAATTAATCCTTGCACATCTTCAACACCTAGAATTGCATGTTATCTTACACCTAGGCAAGCCTTAGATAATCAACTTAAAAAAATAAAATCAGAAATGTCTTTGTGATCATGTTTAACTGTCAAAATGCTTAAAACCAGTAGGCAAGCCTGATTAAGACTTCCTTTATGAGTTATGCAATAAATTTGTCTTTGTGTTATCACCTAGATACCATGCTTTAGGATTCTGAATTAATATGGACCTTAGTTGTGTATGAGACATGTTGTTTATGTGTACTGTGTGTGGAGGAATACTTGAGCCTTTATCTGCTTTCCATGCTTTCTCTTTATCTGCAGTCCTACTTGTTTTGTTATCTGTCGCCCTAGAACTTTTACCTTTAAAACCTGAGGGTCTTCCTAGCACCTCCCTTTAGGATAGGAGTCCTAATTTCCTCCGGGACTGATAGGAAGGGACGGGTAACAACATGTAATAGAGGGCAAAACCAAAACTCATTTTTTAATAACCTTATGCGGTGGGAAGGGTAGATGTGGATATGATGACCGGTGCGCTAATACCACGTGTAGTCCCTCTTCGAGGAGTGATTACCGAGTATTGCATTGATGTGATCCATATTATTATAAACCTAGGATACCCTTTATATGCTTAGATCGTAACCCTTTCAAAATCTAACCTTCTTTACTATTTTCAAACATTTGCATGCTTAAGACTTAAATCCCCTCTTATTTGAGCCTTTACTTGTTATTTGCTAATTGTACAAATTCACAGAAACCATTTGGCCGGGAACCACACTTGTGGATCCTGAGGGGTGCCTAAAACCTTCCACTTAGGATAATTTCAAGACCTTACCCAATCTCTGGTTAGCAACATATTTGTAGTTGAACCCCTTAGGTTCCCTAATGCACCGTTAAAATCGTTAGGTGGGGACTCTTCAAAATATGAAAACCCCTTTCCCAAAAGGATAGAGTTGTCTCAACCAATGTCATAAACCACTTTCAACCGGCCCCGAAAGGAGCACTTGGGGTAAAAGGGGGCGCGACATTGACTGGTAGCTATTATTGTTGGTAAACTCCGCTAACGGCAAGAATTGATCCAAAGAACCTCCAAAGTCAATAACACAAGCGCGGAGCATATCCTCCAAGATATGAATAGTATGCTCCGACTGCCCGTTCATCTGAGGATGGAGTGTTGTGCTCAACTCAATTCATGTACCCAACTCGTGCTAAACTCCCCTCCAAAAGTGCGAATTAAACTGCGTACCTCGATCAGAAATGATAGACATGGGCAAACCGTGAAGGTGAACAATCTCTCGAATTTATATCTCTGCCAACCGCTCAGAAGTATAAGTACTTGCACTGGAATGAAATGTGCTGATTTAGTCAGCCTATCCACAATAACACAAACGGCGTCGAACTTCCTCAGAGTCTGTGGGAGTCCAACAATGAAGTCCATAGTAATACACTCCCACTTCCACTCAGGAATCTCTGTCTGTTGAAGCAAACCACCGGATATCTGATGCTCATACTCACTGCCTTCCTACTCAATGCATCAGCCACCACTTTGGCCTTCCCCGGATGGTACGATATAGTGGCGTTATAATATTTCAATAACTCTAACCATCTCCTCTACCTCAAATAAGATCCTTTTTTCTTGAACAAGTACTGAAGACTGCGATGATCCGTGTAAACCTCACACGGCACACCATAAAGATAGTGCCTCCATATTTTCAATGCATGAACAAGGTTGCCAACTCTAAGTCACGGACAGGATAATTCTTCTTATGAACCTTCAACTGTCGAGATGCATATGCAATCACCTTGCCATCATGCATTAATACTGCACCTAATCCAATACGAGATGCACCGCAATACACCGTGCACAGTCCTGAACCTGATGGTAACACCAATACCGATGTTGAAGTCAAAGCTGTCTTGAGCTTTTGAAAGCTCGCCTCCCACTCGCCCGACCATTTGAATGGAAAACCCTTTTAGTTCAATATGATCTTAATAGTTGTTCATAATCAATTATAGAATCACCAAATAACTTCACGTAACAATAATCCCCTTTCAACCCTTCACAATACTAATAACGAGATGCGATGCATGAAGACCTCATAATTATTTACCCGAATTAACGTGTCTCATTTAACGTCACATGGGCGGGCACCCACCTCGTAAGTAAAAGTTCAATAATTATAATACGGATTTGGCAAATTATGCACAGATAAATTTTGTATAAAAATTTTCAAATAAACCTAACAGGCATGACTCCCTATTGGTACTATAGTAAAAAATTTAATTTCACAAGGGAGAAATTAAACACAAGAATTTCCATCACAAGGATCTCGTCCTTAATAACTTCCACTGCGGCTCGTAGCCCGATTTGAACATATCAAATCATATTAAAAATATGAGGATCTCGTCCTCAGTTCTGTATCACAAGTACTATGCACATCATGTCAATCATAACATTTCTTTTTTCTTTTTAAATATTTTTCGTTAAACAAAACCACAACACATACTGATAGACATAGCTATCTCCATAGAATTTCTCAATACAAGTATTCACATAAGTAAATTTCAAGGTTACGAAGCGCACCCATGAGTGGAACATATTTGGAGGACTTTCTTAGATATAACCGAATCAAGTTAAGGAAGTTATCACTTCAAAATAACTAGAGATTGTACTTGAAATGACACCATCTGGTGTAGTAATCTCAACCATACCATAGAAAATATATTAACAGGCTGGGTCTCCACCTCTTGGAATTGTTGATACCCAATTTTTCCTAAAAATATTTTAAATTGCATATATACCTTCAAAATCATGCATTAATAGCAGTAACTTTGCAAATTATTTCATAATTAGCCAAATTGGCATATTTTGGCTATAATAACAATAACTTTTCAATTTTATCTCAATCATATAATTTTATACCATTTTTATCCAAAATTTAGTCATTAGTATTTTAAAATACTAAATAATCATTTTAAATTATTTTCTATGCATGAAATTCATTTTTAAGATATTATCTATTCTTACAAATTATTTTAATTAATTTAATTGGGTATTTAACAAATAGCCTAATTTCATTTTAATTTTAGCCTAATTAAACCATACCTCAACCCCAATTAAATTAGCCCAATACTCAGGCCCAATCCACTAAAATTATCCGGTCCAGACCTGATTTAATCCCGACTGTTGATCAATTTTGATCAACGCCCAGATTCACTCTTTCCTTAATTAACCTAAAAGACCTACTCCCCCCCCCCCAAACCCTCATTCTCTCATTTCTCATCACTCTCCTCCATTACATCCTCTCATCTCTCTCAAGCTCTCTCTGCTAAACCCTACTCTCCTCTTGCTGGCCGTTGGCTCGCCAGTAACAATGGTGGTTCCACCACCACCCCTAGC
This sequence comes from Nicotiana paniculata, assembly GCA_005239505.1. Classification (NCBI taxonomy): domain Eukaryota; kingdom Viridiplantae; phylum Streptophyta; class Magnoliopsida; order Solanales; family Solanaceae; genus Nicotiana; species Nicotiana paniculata. Next base: position 62,007 of record ML315051.1, read on the forward strand.
CTCCATGTCTCCCTCACATGCTGGATTATTGCTACCCTAAGGTCCTCAAGGGACCATCGGTTTTTCAAATCCCACCTATGGTCTGATTCTGGCCGTTCTCAGGCCACCTTTGGCCTGTCCGAGTAAGATCTTTCTATCTCCGGCTAAAAACTTATGGTTTCTAAGCTTGATTCTCTACACCTCTAGTTTATCTCTCTCTGAAATCCTAGCTTATCTCTTAACTCTTCAGATCTGTAACAGATCTGAGTATATTTTGAGTTATCTTTACTATTTTCCCTAAGAATCTTCCCGATTTTTAAAACATTTCTTCATTTTCAAAACTAGGGTTTCTTAACCCCTTTTCAGAAATGACTTTCCTTTTTATTTTCAGTATCATTCTATGATTCTTACTATGTTTAAATGATTATTTAAGTTTTTCCCTTTTTATCTGATTCATTATGTTGAAAACCCTAAGTCTTTTGGTCTTAATCTTGGGTTTTGAGTCAGTCTTTGATAATTTGTCTGTTTAATCTGTATGTGTGCTTGTTTCCCATGAACGTTCTGTGCTTTTGTGATTTTTACCCTATTTGGCTTATTAGGATTTCTGATTTTAGCTTCTTCTTGTATATGTTGTGTTTATCTCACTTATTCTCAGAAATTTGGGTTAATTCCCCTAACCAGTACTATGTTCTAGTTGAATCTCTGATTTTATGTGATTTTTAGCCTACTGTGACTATTGGGGTTTCTGATTTTTTGCCTCTTCTTGCCTATTATGTGTTTATTCCGTTCGTTCATGTAGATTTATGGTAATTTCCCCTAAATCAGTACTATTTTCTATTTTTGAATCCTTGATTCCCTGTGATTGATATCCTTCACTAATCTCTTGTGATATTCTCTACTGATTTCTGACCTGTAAGATATTTTCTTGCCTTATTTTATGGTCGACTATGCTGTCAAACTGATTCTTATAAAATTTCCTTAATTAGAATATTATGTACCTAGCCTTAATTGCTTACTTTCTACCCGTACTGTGCTGAAATTATTTCCTTGTGTGCTATATTCCAGTCACATATGGTATCTTTCCTTATTTGCTACCTGTATTCATTATATGATTTCATACTAATTGATACCTAGTTCCATAATTACTGCATGACTTTGATCCTTACCTTATTATTCTACCTAGTTTCAAACTATATATATACATGCTCTCTCATTAACACGAATACATTGGTTCAAAAACTATCCCTCACACTCAAAACTTTCTGCTCTCCTTCTTTATTACTTCATACTGTTCTGAGTTAGCCGGCTGCAAGCCAAGGCTAATTATTGTGCTCTCCTATTCTTCACTTTTGTATTTTCTATCTTCTTTAATGGTATGTTCTGATGTCAATTCAAGTCCCAAAATCAATATGTTTCTTTTATTACTTCAGTTCATCATGTTTCTAATCTGCTTCTACCTATGGTATTTTTGTTCGACATGTAATTGACCTCTTTGCTTCATCTAAGTGTGCTAGTTATGTCTTACCTCTTTAGGGTCAGCATGCTCTTATGAATCAGTAACCTGACTTTACCTTGTTTTTTAATTCTTGTGTACTATTGCCTGGTTCTAGTATGCACCTATTGATTTGTTATTCTAAGTTGTCTTAATGCTCAATCATGTTTAGTATGAAATCCTATACTCTACTGAATCCCCTAAGTCAGATTCTGTAACTATGTCTAATCAGTACTCCTGAATCTATGTGTTACTATCTGCACCAAGTGCAAAGGACTTCTGCCTGTTATGTGTTCACCATACATGCTCTATTTGTCCCCAATCCCCAATTAACCATGTGTGAAGGTTTGTTCTCTGAGTGTTGCTGAACTTGTTTGACTGACCTGTTGTTTGTTTAATTACACAACTGTTTTCAAAAGTTGTTTTACTAAACAACTCTCTTATTTACAAAACTACTTCAAGTAAGTCTGTTTTCACACTGCTTTCCTACTAAAACCCTTTCAAAACTATGTCAAGCACTCTCACTCTACTCTTAGGTCCTTAAATTCTGCCTCTCCAATGTGTGACTGCTTAGGGATCCCTATGAGATCCCTTTGAACTCTTATGCATTGGAGCTGGCACTTCCACACTGCACTTACTCAGTTATGGTGATGAAATCTGGGTGTGAGCACTGCCCGGGATCCCTTGAGGTCTTTAGGGAAGTCTGACACACCCGAATATGAGAAAGACTATGAAACATTTGGGCATTTGAGGTTCTGGAAATCTGGGCCTGTTTTCAAGCTCCCTATGGTGTAACTTCTTATTTTTCTTTATCTATGTAATTAATTCAATACTAGATTATAATAATTATTGTAAACGAATATTGGGGTTGGCTAGTGAAAAGGGGAGGGTAGCTATATATGTTATCAATATCAATGGGTAGAAACCATGCCTTAGGTTTACATTTCCTATATGTTCATTAGAATCCTTGTTTAGGACCAATACATTCTAAGCATGTCATGCATTAGATATCATGTTTTAGGTTTACTGCTTCAGCATCTCGTTTGACCCTATTTATCGCTTAGAAATCCTGATTCTAGGCTAAATAATAGCATCAACATAAAAATGTTGCTCCTGCACATCCTGAAATTATGTTGTAACTTCTTGTGCATTGATAAATCATACTTTAGGAATTCTGCAACCATTCTGCATCTCTATATGCATAGTAGATACCATGCTTTAGGATCTCACCCAGTCACACCTAGTTAAACTACTGATGCATGAAAAAAGACATAAGACAGCCTCACATTTGATCATCCTGTTTTAAATAAACTGGTAATAATCCCTGTATTTTGCAACACTTAGAACATCATGCTTTAAGTATAACAACTTCTAAACAGTTTTTTTATAGTTCTGGTGACTATTGTGCATTACCCCCCCCCCCCCNACTGTTTCTTTTGTGTTTATTGCTTAATGGCTAACAGGATTAAAATCACTAGGCAAACTGAATAGAGCCCCTTCTTCTGGGTTTATAAAATAAAACTGTATGTATTATGTGTTTTGATATTCACTTAGACATCATTCTTTAGGATCCTGTCTAATAAAAATTCCTCTTGTTGTGTTTGAGTCGTGCTGTTTACGTGCATTATCTTTGGAGGTAAATCTGAGCCTCTTAATTGTTCTTTCCTGCCTTTATTAGCTGAAGTCCTATTTGTTCTTGCATGTCGTCTAGTATTTTATCCTTTTAAACCTTAGGGGTCTGTCTAGAACTGCCTATAGGTAGAGGTCCTAATTTCCTCCAGGACCATTAAGAAGGGACGGGTAACATCATGCATAGAGGTCGTTAAACAACACTCGCTTAAATAACCACTAAGGGGGTGGGAAAGGGTAGATATGGATATGATAACCGGTGCGCTAATGCCACGTGTAGCCCCTTTCTGAGGAGTGATTACGGGCATTGTACTGATGTGATCCTATTGGATAAACAACCCAGGACTCCCATATCCCTTACACAGGTGTGCTTAGACTGTAAATCTTTCAAAACCTTATATATGTGCTTAGACTTTAAATCTTCTAAAACTTTACTTCACATGTGTGCTTAGACTGCGAATCTTTTCAAAACCTTTATTTGTTTAAACTTATTTGCTAATTGTTTAAATTCACAAAGCTTGTTTGGCCGGGAACCTCAGTTGTGGACTTTGAGGGGTGCCTAACACCTTCCCCTTGAAGTAATTTCAAGCCCTTACCCAATCTCTGGTTATTCAAACCTGTGTTATAATGACCCTTAGTAGGTGCCCTAACGCACCTTAATTCGTTAGGTGGTGAATCTTCAATTCCTTACTACCCTTTTTCCCAAAAGGAAACGAGTTGTCCCAATAATGTCAAAAACCCTGACTGATCCGAAAGGAGGGGAAAAAGGGGGCGCGACAGGAATGTAACCTCCGCCTTCGACATTCTAACCCATTTTCCTCTAGCTGATCATGTAAGTTGAGTTGTAACTACAATGGGGCACGTAGCCAGAGTACTCTGATGAAATATGACTCTCCCAAGTCTAGGACAATTTCTACCACTAGCCGAAATAAAGTATCAACCTGCCCTGAGTCATACAAAAATTTCACAATCACATTTGAGTCCTTTAATGAGTCTGTGAACTTGCTCTCTGGCTATATGAACCGAAGTAGGAGTATGACGAGCTAACTTATCGAACCTGATGGCATATTCTGACACCGCCATGGTGACATGACGCAACCGTTCAAACCCTATGCGCCACGTATTATGGAGAGTCTGAGAAACACTCTTTCAATAGCATTTATGAGAACTGAGTCAAGTAGTTGGTGTTGCATTGGCTGGTCGCCCTCTTCTTAGGCTTGCCACAAACACTGGCGGCCAATTTCTTCTTTTACTATGTTGACTCAACACTGCTGAGCTACCCCGTTTATTCATATACTCTTCGTATTATTTTGGGGTAACTCTCATCCCTATTGCCACACAATGATCATAAAAGTAGAGCTCTATACAGATAAATCTTGGCACGAACCCTATGGTCTAGAAGCTCGTCAACCACTGCACTCCCCCGAAGCACCCCAAAATCCGCAATCGTGACTTCCACGCTGAGTAGACCTTCCATAGATTTAAAGTTGTGTATATAACTCCTTTGGTATTGATGTATAGGGTTATTAAGGAGGCAGACATACCTCCAGTCCCAGCTTTATCTCTTGCAAAATCTCAGGCCTTATACATTCTGGGCCAACATCGATATAACACATGATTCCGCAATCTATTCCTTGAAGGTGGACTTCCCCACTTGGCATGAAGTCCTAGGTCACAGCGTCTGAAAATTTAAACTTCACAGCTCATGTAAATCAACCTCATTGCTTTCAACTATTCCCACGTTGTGCAATACTTCATAGCTATGAATCCTTCTGGAACCTGACTGGTCTAACATGTACCGACTGAGCTAGAACCTCCGCTTCTAGATCCACTTGAGGCTCTACCATAGGTGCTGATGTTCGAGCTCTGGACTGAGCTTTGCCTCTGCCTCTTCCCCTAATCGTAGTTGTCATTGGGGCTCCATTTCTTGTTCGATTGAAGATGCATTGCATGTTGTCGAGATTTGCGAGAGGACAAAAATAGACGAGTTAAATCATTAGTGATAGAATAAATTCGCACGACAGAGTAGAATAAAAGTGAAATTGTTCCTACCTTCGTAGCCTCTGAGAGATAAGTACAGACGTCTCTGTACCGATCCTTCAGAATCTACTAAGTTTGTTCGTGAATTGTGAGACTTAGGCAACCTAGTGATCTGATACCAACTTTTCACGAACCAAATTTCCAACCCTCGGGATCGTGATGGAGTCTAATACCACAATTTCTAGGCAAGCCAATGTTAGTACTTAATTAACCATTTTCCTTTAAATTTATTTAAACACGAATAAAAATTTCCAAATAAACACGGAATCCTAAACTTTCCAATAACTGATATCAAGAATACTATTAGAAAATAATAAGACGAACCACGAACTAATACTAAATGTATAACTACCCAGGGTCTGGTGTCACAATTCACGAACTACTAATGAATGCTACAAGTATTTGGCTGAAAGAAAAATATCTCTGTTTTGAATGAAATAAAACAGCAACTAAATAGTGTAGAGAAGACTCCAGGAGTCTGCAAACACCAGTATATCTACCTCTTGTCTCCATGAAAATGCACCGCTATGTCTCAAACTTAACACTGGCCAGTACCTGGATCTGCACAAGAAGTGCAGAGTGCAGTATCAGTACAACCGACCCCATGTACCGAGTAAGTGTCGAACCTAACCTCGACGAAGTAGTGACGATGCTACGGCAGGGCATTAACAATATATAATAAAGCAAGAAGGAAATTCTAAACTAGTGTACAAATAAATAAAATAACTCAGCCACCTTTTCCAGGTCTCAGCTATAACCAATTCTCACATAAGTTTCCAAATTCCCAAATTCCACTTCGAAACAATTGTAAGTACATAATATGATAAACAGTAAAGTAAAACAGTAAGTATTCAAATCCTTGTGTTTAAAAATCAGTAAAACATAAATGTCCTCCCTTATTGCTCCTTGTTGTGGCGCGCAACACACTCCTACCTGTCCACCCTTATTGCTCATCCCTATATATATCACTCTTATTTCTCCTGTTGCGGCGTGCAACTCGATCCCATTTGTCCACCCTTATCACTCTTTGTTGCGGCATGCAACCCGCTCCCACCAAACAATCACATCTCTTTATTTATAAAAAAGATTTTCACAATTTAATTCAAAGCCTTTCACAATATTTATGTCTCAACAATTGTAAACAGAACAAGTTTCACTTTAAATAACAGTAAGAGCAAAATATGAAATAATGACAATAAAACAATGAGTGTTCCAGCCTTTATTTTATAAACAGTAAAACATGAATATTCTCCCTTATTGCTCCTTGTTGCGGCGTGCAACCCGATCCCACCTGTCCACCCTTATTGCTCCTCCCTATATATATCACCCTTATTTCTCCTGTTGCGGCGTGCAACCCGATCCCACCTATCCACCCTTATTACTCCTTGTTGCGGCGTGCAACCTCCTCCTACCAGACAAATCACATTTCATCTCTTTATTTATAATAAAGTTTCACAAATCAGATTCCAAGCCTTTCACAATACTTAAATCTCAACTATCATAAACAAGAAACTGTACTATTCAGAAACTTCACCAATTATCACTACACAGCGAAACCAACCGAAATGTATAATGTAATGCTAATAACCAGCTCAAACAGATGTACCACAATGTGACTAAGGAACAAGTAATACTTTAAAAATACTTGAAACAATATTTAACAACAAGTTGACGAATCAAGTAGACATGAAGGCATCAATGATCATAAAACATTTAAACTAGGGATCAATTAAATTGGAAACAGGGAAGGGATCATGTTCAACTAGTAATTTGGTGGTGCATAGATACTCTTCACCTCACCTATACACCACACACATGCAAATTCACATAGCATTTAATTTGGGGATTCCTATTCCCTCAAGTCAAGGTTAAACCAAGCACTTACCTCAATTTCACAAGCAAATCACTACTCTAGCACAGTTTTTCCTTTAGAATTTTCCTCTAACCCGCTCGAATATAATCAAAATTGGTTCAATATCATCAACTAATGCTTAAAGGAATTAACTTTAATGAAAAACTATGGTTTTCCTATGTTTTCTTATCAAAATAGAAAAATTGACCCCGGGCCCGCTTGGTCTGAACGCGAGGTTCGGAAAAAAACCCGTTTACCCATTCTCCCCCGAGCCCGGATATATAATTGGTTTTGGAATCCGACCTTAATTCGAGGTCTAAATTCCCAAATTTTGAAATTCCTAAGTTCCACCCATAAATCCCAATTTTTACCATGAAAACTCTAGATTTTTCGTTGAAATCTTGTTAAAAATTGTTAAGGATTAAAAAGAATTGGTTAGAGATCACTTACCAATGATTTGGAGAAGTTTGGGTCTTTGGAAGATTGCCTATGGAGGTTTAGGGTTTGAGAGAATTGAAAAATGGGTGAAAATCCCGTCTAAAATCTCACTTAACAGGCTGCAGATGTCGCATTTGTGATCCAGGGTTCGCAATCAAAAGCGAAGAAAACCTTCGCAATTGCGAACAAGGAAGGGATGGAAAAACTCGCATTTGTGACAAAAGTTCGCAATTGCGAACTGGGCATCGCAATTGCAATGAAAAAGTTCGCATTTGCGACCACACCAGAAACAACAATTTATTCCGACACGAAAATGAGCATGACTTCCTCATACGATGTCCAAATTTGATGATTTTTTTCCTATGGCTCCGTAATTATGATACGGATCTAATGGTTCAACATAAACTGAGTTTGGAGCTCATTTGATTAATGTGGTATCATATATGCTTTAAGAAACGACGATGAAGCATAAAAAACAAGCGCAACATAGCTTAAACCTATCCGAAACTCACCCTAGCCCTGGTGCTCCAAACCAAACATGCACGCAAGTCTAAAAATATCATACGGACTTGCTCGTGAGATCAAATCATCAAAATAACATCAAAAACAACAAATTTAACCTCAAAACTCATGATTTTATCAAGAACATTCAAATTTTCTAACTTTTTCAACCGGACGTCCAAATCACGTCAAATCCATTCCAATTCTCACTAAATTTCACAGATAGGACTTAAATATCATAACAAACTTGTACCAGGCTTCGGAACCAAAATAAGGGCCTGATACCAACGAGTTCAAACATTAATTCATTTCTTTATTTCTTTCAAAAACCAGCATAACAGTTTTCTTCAAAAATTGTTTTCTAAGGTTAGGGATCGGAATTCAATTTCGGGAATACGCCCAAGTCCCATATTTTACTGCAGACCTCCCGGAACGTCGGAACACAGATTCGGGTCCATTTACTCAAAATGTTGACCAAAGTCAACTAAAACCAAATTTTAACTCTAATAATTTCTATTTCTCATATTTTCACATAAAAGCTTTCCGGTTTCACGCCCGGACTGCGCGCACAAATCGAGGTAATTAAAATTAGTCTTTTTAAGGTTAATGATCCAGAATAATGTCTTAATTCATAATATGTACTTTTGGGTCATCACAACACGTGAATACTTATCATACAAAATTCATGAAAGGAAGCATGAACTCCCAACAATTGTATCATGTAGAAGGTTATTTCAGCAATTTTTGGTAGATGGATATATAATGATGGAATCTTTTCGATTAAGGTTTATTAGGCTTCATCAAAAATAGTTGAAGCCCATTTCTATAAAAGGTTAGAAGATGTTGTTTTGCATGGAGATATTGAACCTTCTTCTCAAGGACAAAGAGTTATACTCTCTTCCAACTTCATGGGGGCGCACTTGTCACGACCCAATTGACCCTCCGAAAGGTATTGTGATTTCACCTAGTCTCTACGACTAGGTAAACCTAATATTAAGGGAAAACTTTAATAAAAACATAAGAAATAAGGAAAATAAGGGCATAATCTAAATAGCAAAATAGTTCCGCTCGACTCATACAAAATATTTTCCCAATGACCCGAAATGTCACAAGTCACAAGCTTCTAATAACTATTGTAGCTCTAAACAAGTCTGAAAGTACATAAAAAGAATCTGAACGATGGTGTAGAAGGGAACTCTGATGATTCTGCGGACTCGGCAAAAATACCTTGTAGTGTCCTAGAATCAGCAGCAAATACTATCCTCGAGGCTGATAGCTCGTACCTGGATCTGCACATGAAAACATGTGCAGGAAAAGGCATGATTACACCACATTGGTACCCAGTAAGTGCCAAGCCTAACCTCGGTCAAGTAGTGACGAGGTCAGGCTAGGGCCCTACTAGAGTAAATATAATCAATTTAAAACAGTTAAGGAGATAAGTAAATTATACAGTAAACAGTTAAAGAAAACGTTCGAAAACTTAACAGTCAAGGGAGCCCTCGACTCAGAACAAGGTAAACCCAAGGTGGAATCTCCCGGGATAATGTCCCGTAGTTCCAAATGATTATGCAGTGCAGTGCGATCTCCCAGAATACGGCTATAGTCCCAAAGTAAATATGCAGTACAGGGGGATCTCCCTGAATACGTATGTACTCTCAAAATAAATATGCAGTACATGGGGATCTCCTGGAATATGTCCATACTCCCAATTTAAATATGCGATGCAAGATAAAATGAAAGATATGACATCGAATTTCTACAGTTCATACTAATCACAGATAAGGAAAGTAGGAATTCAACTAAACATGGCGCATAGAGAGTCAAATAAGCAATTAAACAAGTAAGCATGCTTTTCTAATCTAAGCTAAACAATTTAACATATTAGTGCAATTTAATATAAGAAGAACGATTTATGTTTTAGGAAGGAAAAATGGGATTTTTGCAATAACAGCTCGTGTACATACTCCTCACCTCACGTACACGGCGCCCACACAACAAATAATATCAAATATTCTAAGGGGTGAAATTTCCTCCGGTCCCACACCTCGCAATCAGGTCAAATTTACAAATTATGAACACACGTTCACTAACGAGAACACTCGAACAAAAATCATCAAAATCCGACGTAAAAATCTCACTCAAATCTCGGATTTTCAATTGGGAAACTTTTTCCCCTATTTCCAAACTTTTACCCTCAAATTCCTTAATTAGAAGAGGAAAACAACAATAGATTGTTTTATTATGATCAAAATAGAGTTATAATTTGTTACCCAATGATTTTCCTTCAAAAACCCTCGAGAAATCGTCTCCCACCGAGCTCCAAGTCGATTTTTGTGTTATGAAATTTCAAACCCTCGAATTCTCTATTTCTGCCCAGCGATTTCCGCATCTGCGACTCATGGGCCGCACTTGCGGAAAGGCCATCGCAGGTGTGAAAATTCACTTAACGGGCTGGGGCCGCATCTGTGGTCCCTGAAGCCTTGGCCCTTGTCCGCTTCTGCGATTACCAAGCCGCTTCTGCGGCGCCGCAGATCTGCGTTCCAACATCCGCAGGTGCGAAAATAACAGGTTCAGCACACCAGCAATTGCCTAAGTCTAAAATTCTTCCCGTTGAGCATCCGAAAAACACTCTAGGCCCCCGTGACCCCAACCAAACCTACCAACCAGTCCTATAACGTCATTTGAACTTAGTCGAGCCATCAAACTATATCGGATAACACCAAAAGCAAGAATTAAACATGAATTCAAGCCTAAGAACTTAGCATTTTTCCAAAATCTACAAACGATGTCGAAACACGTCAAACCTAGTCTGCAAGATCTCAAATTTGACACACATGTCACAAATGAGACTACAAACCTACAACCACTTCTGTAATTCCATTCCGAGCTCGATATCAAAATTTTCCCTATCGGCCGAAATCGCCAAAAATCTAACTTTCGCCAATTCAAGCCTAAATCTACTACAAACCTCCAAAACACATTCCGGACGCACTCCTAACCCCAAAATCACTCAATGGAGCTAACGGAATCGACAACATTCCATTTCGGGTCCGTCTTCACATAGTTCTAAGGCTTAAAATCACAATTAGTGACTAAGTGTCCCAAAACTCTCCGAATTCTATAACTAATCGCTCCGGCAAGTCCCAATAGCATAAACAAACGAGGGGAAAACAGTTATTAGGGGATCGGGGCTCTAACACTCAAAATAACCGGCCGGATCGTTACATTCTCCCCCTCTTAAAATAATCGTCCATCCTTGAACGAGCATAAAGACATACATGAAGCTGTGAAAAGATGAGGGTACTGGCTGTGCATATCCTGCTCAGTCTCCCAAGTCGCCTCCTTGACCGGCTGACCCCTCCATTGAACCTTTACTGATGTAATATTCTTTGAACTGAGTTTTTTGACCTGCTTATCCAAAATGGCTACTAGCTTCTCAAGATAAGATAGATCATTGTCCAACCGGACTAAGCTGAAATCCAATACATGAGTCGGGTCACCGTGATACTTCCGGAGCTAGACACGTGGAATACCGGATGAACTCCTGCTAGGCTGAGAGGCAAGGCAAGCTCATACGAAACGTCCCTAACGCGCCGCAATATCTCAAAAGGACCAATGAACCTCAGGCTCAGCTTGCCCTTCTTCTCGAATCTCATGATGCCCTTCATAGGCGATACCCAAATCAAAACCCGATCTCCAGTAATAAATACCAAATCACGGAGCTTCCGGTCCGCATAACTCTTCTTCCTGGATTGGGATATACGAAGCCTCTCCTGAATCACCTTCACCTTATCCAGGGCATCCTGGACAAAATCTGTACCCAACAATCGGGCCTCGCCCAGCTCAAACCTCCCACTGGGGACCGGCACCGCCTACCGTACAAAGTCTCATACGGTGCCATCTGAATGCTGCACTGGTAACTATTGTTATAAGAAAACTCTGCAAGTGGAAAGAACTGGTCCCATGACCGTTCGAAGTCCATCACACAGGCACACAACATATCCTCAAGAATCTGAATCGTGCGCTCGGACTTCCCGTCCGCCTGAGGGTGAAAGGTTGTGCTCAGCTCCACCCTAGTACCCAACTCCTGCTGTAAGGCTATCCATAACCGTGATGTGAACTGAGTACCTCTGTCTAAAATGATAGATACTGGAATACCGTGAAGGAGAACAATCTCCATGATATAAATCTCAGCCAACTTCTCCAGATGAATAAGTGGTCAATACTGGAATAAAATAAGCTGACCTGGTCAGCCGATCCACGATCACCCAAATAGCATCGAACTTTCTCAAAGTCCGTGGAAGTCCAACTACAAAGTCCATGGTGATCCGCTCCCACTTCCACTCAGGGATCTTTAACCTCTAAAGTAATCAACCCGACCTCTGGTGCTCATATTTGACCTGCTGACAATTGAGACACTTGGCCACAAACCCCACTCTATCATTTTTCATCCTCCTCCACCAATAGTGATGTCTCAAATCCTGGTACATCTTCGCGGCACCCGGATGAATGGAGTAACGCGAGCTACGGGCCTGATGCGAGGCTAGAATTCATGGTTTAACACGTTATATGCCTTACATTTTATGTGCATTAATGATAAAAATACACTTTGTATGTGCATAATGGATTTTATTTCACGTGTAGGTGCATTGGAGATGGAATCGAGCTAAATGGATGAAAATACATAAAAAATACGCTTAAGAGTCGAAAAGGAAACACTCGGGCGTTAGTCGGGTGTTTGGCCCCTAAAGCCAGGTTGTCCCTGGCGTTAGTGGGGCGTTTGGCCCCTAAAGCCAGGCTGAACCTAGCGCTAGGGGGCGTTTGGTCCCTAACACCAGGCCTGCCCTAGATTTAAGGGGGTGTTTGAGCCCAAACGCCTGGGTCCCGAGGTCCAGTCAATTCCGAGTTTTGAAGAGTTTAAGTGTTTCCCGGTTGGAATAGAAGTCTCCTACACGTTTAGGGTTTGTCCTAAACATATAAATAGACCCCAAAACACAACTTGAAGAAAGGATTCGGTGGGAGGAAGCCATTGAAGAGAAGTCAAACATCGATTTGTACAACTGTTATTCATTACTTTGTAGTTTAATTATGCAAGTTATTTTGGATTTGATTCTTATGAACAT